>JAMLFT010005893.1:0-16887 GCA_026544285.1 Pachyrhizus erosus
AATATAATTAATATAAATTTTTTTTAATTTTTTAATAATTAATTGATTTTAATTTTATGTTTTTCTATATAACACTTTTTCACATATCTAAAGTTATACTAATTTTTTATATATTAACATAATATTATTCTTACTCTTAAATTTGAATAATAAATTTAAAATTATGGTATTTATTAATTGGTATTATTAAAGATAAAAATTTATTAATCGACTCAATTGAAATTCTGTCAAATCAATTAATATGAGAAAAAAATAAGAAAATTTATTACCAAGAAAACATGTAAGATTGAAAAAAATTGATTACCAACTACTTTACAAGTTACCTTTAAAGAAGAGAAAAAAAATTATCAGTATTAAAAAAATATGTAAAAATAAAAAGATCTCAAGATTTTAAATGAGATTGTTTAATAAATTTGATATTTATATATATAATTAAAAAGTTATAAAAAATCCACTTAAATCTAATTTATGAATTAGAAAAATATCATTGTATGGTTTTAAATGCTAAAAGATTTTTTTAAATTGTAAAATTTTTAATTGAATATTAGTGAATTATGTTGTAATTATAAAAAAATCTAATAATCTTTATTGAATATCATAATTTTTTTAATCTAATTTAAAAATCTTGATTAAATATCACATATCCTTTTTATAAAAAAAAATTAAAATCTTTTAAAATTCTAATTAAATGCACTCCCATATTTTCCGTCGTTCCTCTCTCCTTTCCCTCATCTTCATTTCTTCAAGTTAATAGGCAACCACAAATTATGATAGTGATTGGGATTCTAAATTCTTAGTCCTCAAATACATTAAGATGAATATCCAATGGTAGAAATTTTAACATATGAATATTCAATCCAGCATTAATTTATTTTAATGGATATAATAAAATAAATATTAATTAATTTATTTGACGAATCAAGCACAAGTCCACATACTAGTAGTTCTTTATTATTATTATTATTATTATTATTATTATTATTATATACTAAAAATAAGTTAAAAAGCAAAAAGGTAAAGATGAACAAGTGACGAAAATCAAGCCACATCCATGATATTTAGGATTAACCTTTTGAAAAAAAAAAGAAAATATGGGTACAGCTTCCTATGGTTCCACCTACGTACCTTATTCTACTCCACAGTCAACAATGAATCAAGACTTGTTATGTGTTGAAATACATTGGTTTATGCGAAAGCAAACGAAGAAGTGAATGTTTATAAAAGGACAGAAGGAGAATGATCGGTGTGGGACTTGAAGGTTTTTGTTGTGAGTAGGGGAATCTTGAAGAATAATGGCAGGGGACAGCAAGAGCAAGATTCTGTTCATTGGAGGCAGTGGTTACATCGGAAAATTCATCGTGGAAGCCAGTGCCAAAGCTGGCCACCCAACTTTCCTTTTGGTCAGGGAGTCCACTCTCTCCAACCCCGCAAAGTCATCCCTCATCGACAAATTCAAAAGCCTCGCTGTCAATCTTGTTTTCGTAAGTTAACTAACTTAATCCTCAATTTCTTTCCCACCATTGGATGGGATGGGACGGGACTCTTAATTCAACCTTATTATATGCAGGGAGATCTATACGATCACCAAAGTTTGGTCAGTGCCATTAAGCAGGTCGATGTGGTCATTTCTACAGTAGGACACTTGCAGCTAGCTGATCAAGATAAGATCATTTCTGCAATTAAAGAAGCTGGAAATGTTAAGGTATATATATATATATTTTAATTTTTTATACTCTATTGCACCGAAATATATATTAATTATGATTGTGAAAAATTGAAAGTGTTAATATACATTGAAGATTTTATGAAAAAATGTCATATAAGCTAAAATGTTAATTTGATTGAAAGTGTGGTGACTGCTTCGATGTTTGATCTGGATGGCATAAGAGATATATATTATTCTGTTTGCTCTAACACTTGACGCTAAACTGTTTCACAGAAGTTCTATCCATCTGAGTTTGGAAATGATGTGGACCGGACTCATGCAGTCGAACCAGCCAAGACTGCATTTGCAACAAAGGCCAAAGTTCGGCGAACTATTGAGGCTGAAGGAATTCCCTACACTTACGTGTCAAGCAACTTCTTTGCTGGTTACTTCCTACCCAACTTGTCACAGCCTGGAGCTACAGCTGCCCCCAGAGACAGAGTTATTATCCTAGGAGATGGAAACCCCAAAGGTATCACACAACATTGTATCAATGTTAGAATTTAGAAATTTACCTGTCAGTGTCGCCCTAGCCCTATTAACTTTTGCTTCATTAACAGCTGTTTTTAACCAGGAGGAAGATATTGCCACTTATACTATCAATTCTGTGGATGATCCAAGAACCTTGAACAAAGTTCTCTACATTAGACCACCGGCTAATACCTTATCGTTTAATGAACTTGTTACTCTTTGGGAGGGAAAGATCGATAAAACACTTGAAAGAATCTATGTCCCAGAGGAGCAACTCCTGAAGCAAATTCAGGGTTAGTGAGTGATCATTATTCATGTCATGTGCTACGTTTTAACAGTGGTAACTTATTTCCTTCTGTTTTTTCAGAGTCCGCACCACCCGTGAATGTGATCCTGTCCATCAACCACTCTTCTTATGTAAAGGGGGATCATACTAACTTTGAAATTGACTCTTCATTTGGAGTGGAAGCTTCGGCTCTATATCCTGATGTGAAATACACCACTGTGGATGAGTACCTTAGTCAGTTTGTCTGAGATGCAAGCCTAGTTGATATGTTTGTTCCCATGGTGAAACTTTGTTTTCTAAATAAAGAGAATCATGTAGTAATACTGACGTGCTGCCTGTGCTCCCCAAAAGAACACTGTGTGGAAAACCTATATTATACTATGCTACATGCTATATGCTATATGCTATATGCTATATGCTATGAGGATCTTATTACATGCGTGGTGGGTCATCAATTTTTATTTTATTTTCCTTCTTACCTATATGAAAATTCAGGTGAAACGATAGTATGTTAGAAGGCAGTGTAACTCGAATGGCCAACAATCTTAAAAGGGGATCAATTGAATTTGAATTTTTACAAACCTTTTATCGAGAATGCGGAATATATAATTATTGTATCAACGTAAGCTAATTTTTTTAATGAAGCGATTTGATTTTAAAGGATAAGCAATACTCAAATATAAGTTTTTCACAAATATACGATTTGATTTGATTTTAATTACAAAATTGTCACATTATTTTCAATTTATTTTCTGTTTTTCAAAATTTATGTACATAAAACAGTGAAAATAAACAAAAAGTTTTTTTTACAAACATTTGAAAATATAAAACATATTGAAAACAAGGTCCCAATTTTATAATTAAAACTAAAAATAGAAAAAAAAAAGATTCTTAAGATAAACAAGCAATAAACTTTTAGATACTGCAGATGTATTAATATGGAGTAAAAGTACGAAATCTACAGCAAATGCACTGATGTTCCGAAAAAAAAAGAGTATAAGATTAAACCTTAATTTTATGAAATCTAAAGAAGTTGTATGTTAAAGGTTTAATTTTTATATTTTTTGTGTTGGTTACTAGTATATGCTTAATCTTTTTACTTCTCATTAGTGCATTTACAATATTTGATGGGTTAATTTTTATAAAATTGACTTAAATATTTGTTTAATTTTTATAATATATTTTTTATTTTTATTTTTTTAATTTTGATTGTTTTTTTTTATGTTTCTAATTTTTAGTTCTTATAAGTTTTTTTTAGATTTGATAAATAAATCTAATGGCAAGAATAAAAATCAAACAAAGTTTTTACATGAGAAAAACAAAAACAAAATTTCCTATTTTATAAGGTGAAAAAGTTACTTAAACTTATTTAAAGTTATAAAAAAATATGTAATTAATTTTAAGAGACTTTTAAAAGTTAAATAATGTTTCACCCTTAGAAAAGTGAGATTTATATAATCGATTATGTTATTATATATAATAATAATAATAATAATGTAATAATAAATTAGTAAAAAATAATAGTAAAGAATACATAAAAATATTGATGATAAAAATAAAAATAAATAAAAAATAATAATAAACAATAATCATAAAATATTTTTATTCAAATCAATTTTTTACTTCCCTATTAAATAAATTTAATCTAAATATTTATTTTTAATTAATTCTATTTTTTTAATAAAAAAATATCTACTTTCATCCTATTTCACTCTATTTTTTTAATCAAACAATGTCTACCTTCACTCTATTTTTTTCTTTTTTTTTTCTTTTCTTATATATTCCCCTTCCATTCCCTCTCCAACTTCTCTCAAATCAAAACTTTAATATATAACAGTGTATTGTACGTATATCGGGGGGTGAATGTAAGACATTCTTAAGGTGTGGTATTGACGAAAGATAAAACTTGGGAACAAGAGTTTGTCACACATTATGAGGGATGAGATGGGCCGGCTAGCCCAATATATATTGGAGGATTTAGTAAAGAAGTCTGCGTGAAATATTACAGGATTCACCTTTCATGGTGATCCCAAGGTTTTGTTAGAATTTCCGTTTCCATAACCATGCCCCCATGATATCATTGTACAAACATGTAAGGACAGTGCAGGAGGGCGATTTCCACCAACGTATGATTATCAAGGTTTAACTTTAGGTAGATAGCTTTTGCTCTTGTTCTTATGCGAATAATCGCTTTTCCTTTTTGGAATATTTCTTGCTAATTAATACTTGTTCCTTTTCTCGATAATGAATAGTTCTTGACTTCTTGTTCTTCCATTGTACATAGTTTCCTATGTTATGCAGATAATGTTGCAAAATCAAAATTCAGTAGCTGTGGCAAATGTTCTCTGGAAGAAGTAACAAGCAGCAGACGGATTAAAGAACTGTTAGGCCAATCAGATTGTTCTCACGGTGCCAAAAAGTGCAAAAATTGTATATGAACATAAGATTAGAGCAAAATTATGAAATGTACAAAGAATTTGGAACCCAAAAATAATAGGTCATGCAGAAACGATATCAAGTTATTAACAAATGACGAGTCTTTTGCCAAGGTGAGGCAAACTGTATAAGTTACAATCTCACATCTCTGGAACCATATAATCACGCTGCAACTTCCCAAAAGTGGCACGAATTAGTAAGGCTTTATGAGCCAACATCTTCAAACGTTGGTATATCAGATCAATGATTACCAATCATAGTTCCATCTTTCACTTGACATCCACTTTGCTCCAAGGCAAATTCGAAAAATCCACATCCATGAATGCTGGAATTCATGTTTGGGGGGGCAAACTGCAGAATTATATCTCTTAGTGTGAGCAAACCTGTAACTTGCTCATTGTCATTGATCAGAAAGCTCGAACTGCTATTAGTCTCAGTCATATGCTCCATTATTTGCTTGAGCGTTTCATTTTCCTTGTTGGCAACTGGCAAGTCCATTCTGGGTATAAAGTTGTTTTTCATCCGGAGACTTCCTGCTGTGAGAAAAGCCCCATGGTCATGTTCAATGGCTGGTTTAGTTTCTACTTTTTCAGTCTCTATGTGAATGAATTCTTCCACAGTTAAAATCCTGTTATGGGATAAAAACAGGCAATTTTGTCATATTGGTTACATTAATATTGTTAATTCAATATTGTTGCCTGCATTGGCCCGCTAGCTTGTTTTCTAAGGGCTAAAGACAAAGAGAGGACATATTTTGAACTTACGTTCTATTTCTTAGGAGGTCATTATTCCTTACAAGATTATAAACGTCACTGTTCCTCACATTGCCAAGAAGCTTCTTAGTTTGTCGATCTACAACAGCAACTGCACAAGTATGGTTTTGCCAGAGCAAATTTAAAGCATCTGCAACAGTTTGGTTTCCATATACACAACTAGGATTTTCTTGGCCTTCAAATCTGTGGAAGGATAAGAAAAGGGTCAAAGAGCAACATACAAGATTGTCAATTTACTTGAACAACTGGAAAATGGACGTATGTACATTAAGAAATGTGAGAGTTGAATACCGGAAATCTGACAAGTTTTTGTCTGCGATGCTATCAAACCACTCTAGCTCACTTGATTGAAGAAGATGCTGGACTACTGCATTCTAGCAGAAAGGTAAAGCATATAACAAGAACATACCTGTGCTTCAATCCATAATTCTAAGTTTAACTCGGAAGATACCTGTGTAACAAAACCGATAAGTCCAGCTTCAGGTTGCTGTATGACCGGCAAAACGTGCACCTGATGTTTAGAGAGAAGTAACAGTGCATGCAAAACGGTGTCATCCAAGTTTACTGGGAAAAATGGTTCCCAGAGGAATGACATAGCCAACTCGCTAACCTAGTAATATTGGAGTAGTAACTTAAAATTAACAATCTGTTCATTTGGACAGTTGTGTGGCATGGTTATAATGAGATTCATCCCTAGTCTACCACTATCGGTGCAAAAGTTGTTCAAACACAAATTTTTGGCATTGTTTCGAGGAAGGATTGAAGTCCAGATTGAATAAATTTCTCTATACTTGCAAGAGGAAAAAAATAAACAGATAAAATGAATTCAACCTCCTCTATAAAAAATAAATAAATAAAGAGATAAAATGAATTGAAACTCTTTTATGATTCATAAAATTAATTTATAGACTTAATTTTTATAGAAATTCTTCATTTAACTTATTCAAAACTAATATAGATAAGTTGATTTTAATTTATGAAAAAATTTAATTTATTTTTTTTCTCCTACAAATATTTATTTTTATGGAAATGTTTATCTAAACCGATCCTAAGGAAAGAAAGGTAACAAAAGATAACACAGGAAACCTTGGTTTGCCCAATCTGAGGAATCTGGTCCAGAATGGAGAAAAAGCCACCGTTCTCTATATCCTGGAGATGGTTTTCCAGGGTATTATATTTGATCTTTTTATATTCCTTGAAAATACAACATGTTTAATGAGAATGTTGTGCCATTTGGATGGGGGAAGAATAGATAGAAGGTGTAACTTAGTGGGGTGGGGTTTTCTAAAAATACAAGTAATACCTCAAGGCACCAGAGAACCATGCTTGTAAAATCAATGAGACCGATATAACGATCTGAAAGCCATGTGCTATCCGCATGGGAGTCTAACATATCCACAATTGCTGCAGAAAAGATGTCCTTTTCGTACAACATATGAATCGCATCCCTTATACTGTCTCCAGCTTTCAATTCCAAAACTTAGGATAGAAGGGACAGGACATGTATTGAATCAAATAAGAGTCACGAGTAGTAATTTTCATGTGGGCATATTGATTCTTAAACAAAGAAAGTTGTCAACAACTAAAAAATGTACCAGGTGAATTTTTTATGCCAGCTATTGAACTAATGGGTATGTGATCAAGAAATTGTTGGAGGGCAGAGCCAGAGTCAATCTGCAAGTGTTGATTATAATCATTGTCATGGCTTGAACTGAGTTTATTTTCCTTGTCTACTAACCCACCGTCCGAGACGTTCAACACGTCTGCAATTTTCCGAGATTGCATTGTCTTTGTTTCTTGTTCCCGATGCAATAAACTCCACTTATTCAATTTAGCTTTAACATCAACTTTTCCATATCCCTCGCACGCACCAACTGTGCCCCTCACCGCCAACTTAGGACTTTGACTTGTCTACAAAGTCAGAAGTTCCACTTGTCAATCTCTTGGTAGTCACTTTCCCTGAACCTGCCACGAGGCATTGGTCATTGCCATTTACAGTCGTGCATGCATCCTAAGGCAACGGTTTCAGACCATATTAGCGATTTGGTGTTCTTTTTTACTATCATTATTTTCATCACAGTCGTTAAATTTAAGATTACGTACGGGCTTCAATTCACGTATAATAGCAAACAGAGAGATGATGCCAATGAATCCATTCAGCCATACACTAACACATTAGTGATAAAAATAATTTAGAAAGTGTCTTTTACAAGGGGGTAAAGCAACTTCGTAGCTCAGGGTAAGCCCTTCAATTTATTTACTCTGATGCATCTTGATTTTCATGTTTTATTCATTCTATTTTTACATGTATTGGTAGCGGGGGGCGCTTCTATTTTACATATAGCAAATGGGGTGTCGTGCAGCTTTCTCCATTGTAACACAGCATGGCAAACAGCTACCCTTCCGTCCCCCAAAGATGGGAGTTTTCCTCTTCCAGCGCCTTTGGTAATCTGCCCAAGAAATGAGCGCTATCCATTTAGATCACAGTACCATCTTCTATTGTTGCCTTCTCCATTATGATGGTGATTCCTGATCGAATGTAGAATCCAGCTTCTGGTCTATCTGCTTCTTGAACGCCCTACAGAGAAAGCATTTGAGTTGGTAAGACATGAGTAGGTTGTTTATGATGGGTGTTACTGTTACATACTGACATTAAACAAACAGGATCAAAGGTATAAGCATTGCTTACATCTTTGTTTGCGATGATGACATCTTTCCCTATCTTTGCATTCTTGTCGATGATACAGTTCCTTCAACAAAGATGACAAATGTAACAATTTCATGACCGTCAGTTGGCAATTATAAATAGAGTTGCTACATACATGACAACGCTTATTCTTTATCATGATACTCATTCAATATCTATATTTAATTTTTAAACTTTCTAGACCCATAAAATGATTTAAATAATTAAGTGTCAGTTAATTGTTGAGTTAAAATTACCTAATTTTGGTATTCCTTCCAATACCAATTGGGACCTTCCCCTCTGCCATCAGAGAAGCAATTTCGGATTCAGTTTGGTAATAGTCAGCTCCCATCATTACAGTGTCCTATAGAAGGTGGTTTTAGTTAGGATGAATCAGGAATCTTAAATGGAGTGGTTTAGCATCATAGGTCTAGAATGTGTAGTAGTTTACCAGGAGCTCAACGCCATAATCCAAACGTGAACGTTCACCCACAATGGA
Organism: Pachyrhizus erosus; assembly: GCA_026544285.1. Classification (NCBI taxonomy): domain Eukaryota; kingdom Viridiplantae; phylum Streptophyta; class Magnoliopsida; order Fabales; family Fabaceae; genus Pachyrhizus; species Pachyrhizus erosus. The sequence goes on from JAMLFT010005893.1 coordinate 8,857, forward strand.
GTGTTGGACTGTGCATTCTCGCAGGAAGCATCCATGGGAGATAATAGCATCCACAATCTACCAAAGAAACTCAAGCAGAATGAATAAGATATTTCATGATGTTACTAACATTATAACATAGATTACTATCAATATCATACCCGGCATTTGTCAATCTTTGTTGGAGGTAGGAATCCTGGAGATGTGTAAATGGGAGTCTTGGGGTCATAAAATTCGAACTTATGACTCTGCAAGAGAGTGGCATAAAGCAGATAAGTATTAGTTTCAATCAACTGAGCAATGACACTGACAATTTGCAACATTCTAGCAGCTAATTGAGCTGAGTTTCACAGTAACTACTAATTAGTCCTCCGAGCTATGTGCCATAATAAAGCTACTATTGCTTATTATAGACAATACTTTACTGATTCATGCCTCCTCTGGTTCAGTATGATACAATTTGCCATTTCCTAGTGGCCTCCGTTCTTAGCCAACACAGCCTATGTTACTGAACACTGGATGCAAAACAAAGGCTAGTAGTGTATCTTTGGTATTTGTGGCTTGAGACTAATGCATGGTTCCCCACACTCAGAATGGAAAAACCATTAAATTAGAAAAACGATAATCATAAATATCTTGGACCCACCTCTTCGGTAAGAGCCAAGTTGGCATCGTAAAAGGATTTTATTGTTCCAATGTCTTCCCAATAGTCTCCAAAAAAATACGACTGCAAAAACAACCAACATATAACTATACATAGTTACCTCTGTCACAGGTGTAATCCTCTATACATGGCAGATAAGATTTCCTCTGAAGTGTTTAAAAACATTTGAAAAAAGATATATTTATGGAATTTTCTCTTACTTGGACATTGTGATCCCTCACAGCTGCAGGGATGACTTCAGATCCAAAGTCATTGGAGGTAGGATATCTCCATTTCAGAAGATTGAGTAAAACATCTGTCTTGAATACATAAACCCCCATAGATGCAATATATGGTGACTTTATTGCATCTTGGGATGACAACCCAAGAAGAGAGGTATCTACTTGCTGCAGAGAATAACACAGAGACACATGACTACATTGAGATCAGACAAATATATTATGAACATATTATAAAAAAAATTACAGAACTATAACAAGAAGAAAAAGATGAAACATAGGGATTTGGGGCTTTTTTTGGTACGGAAGTTTGTAAATCCAGCCTTTATAACTTGTACCTTTTAAATCTACATCTGCATATTTTTTACATGTTAGGCTTATCAAATATTTGCTATCCTGTAATGTGTTATAAGTCATACTAGATTTAACAAAATGAAATGCTATAGTGCTAAGATGTTCACTCTTAGAAGGATGAGGAAAGACTCTTGAAATTAAGAATGGTAATTTCTTTTTCTTTTTCTTTCTGGTAGTGAACAACCACAATAGAGTTACCAGACAACATGAAAACAGAAAGAAGATGCAACCCTAGGCCAGCTTTTGAATTACCATTGCTTTCAGATCATCACCCTTTGGTTTTTCTGAAAATTGAATGATGCGGCCCCTATCATCTACTTTAACCAGTCCATAATCTGATGCACGGCTGAAAAACAGGCAATTAAATTTGTAAATTTTTTGTCTTCAGGAAGTTAGTTGTTTCTATTCACTCACTCTAGAAAAAAATTAAGCATAAAGGTTGACTCAGCAGCAAAAAGAAACACATCTTAGAGAACACACCTGTCACCCACAGCAGCACATGAAACTGTAATATCAGCATTTCTTTCAACGTGACTCTGTTCATGTATAACAAAAAAAAAGATCAGATTTTTGTTCAAAATGAAATGAAGAAATTATACATTCTATAAAACAATTACACCACATGCCTGCACAAGGTCCATGTAATCCATTCGATATAGATGATCTCCAGCCAAGATCAGTACATTCTCAACGTTTGTATTCTTGGCATCCTGTGACAATGACCCTATTACTTATTGGGAAGCTCAAAAAGTGATAATTACAACAAAAAAAAAGATGGTCAAGTTGTTTATAAAAAAATTACATGCCCACCTCAAATACCCATGTGAATTGCCTCACAGCGTCTGCAGTTCCTTGGAACCAGTTTTTTCCAGCCTCTCCCGGTGTTTGAGTAGCCGCCAGAACCTGCATGACGTTTAGGTTGATTTAATTGGTCAGCACGAACCTATCAAGTGGCTTTTATTTCACTATCAATCACAGTAACCAAAGGGGGCACAGTGATGGTGATGCACATACCTCCACAATCCCATCCCCAAAGTTGATGCCGTTTCCAAAATAGGTTCGGGCGATGTGACGGTTGAGGGATGCAGAGTTGAACTGGGTCAGCACAAATATTTTGTTGATGCCACTGTTGAGGCAGTTGCTCATAGGGATGTCTATGAGCCTGTAACATCCACCCACAGGAACCTGAAAACACATTGCATGCAAGTGCCACACCATCACAACAACACGGAACTCCAAAAACTTAATTAGGATTCATTTCAGACCAACACCATGATTTACTTACCGCAGGTGTGGCAGCACGTTTGGTGAGGGGAAAGAGTTGTGTCCCGGGTCCACCTCCCAATATGATGGCAACAACATTTTTTGGGTCAGCCCTTCGTCTCAGGAAGGAAGGCACTTGCAAGGTCTGAGACTCAAAACACACCAAATAAATATGCAGCAGAGCCACACAAACAAAGTAGAAGGTGAATTCCAGAATAAAATTCAACTTACAAGGGATTCTTTGGCATTGTTTGAAGTAAGAATAGCAGATACAACACCATGTTTCACCCTCTTCTGGCTTCTCGAACGTTTAGCCAACTGATTCATCACCAAGGCACTGTTGTTGAAGCCACCTTTTATTCTTTCCCCTAGAAAGCATTTCTTTGAGTTTCCTAAATGGGTATTGGCTTTCAAGGTCACACAAGCAGAAGCCATTGCAGTGACCTCACTACTAAGAAGATGGTGATGGATCAAACGTTCAGCGTCCTTGCTAACAGCAAAGACCTCAACTTCAGTTAGAAACTGTGAAGTTAAGTGAAGTGAGCATTACACAAAGATCATGAGAAACTGAATTAATAATTAATTAACATAAAGAAAACTTTACCCTGACACAAAGGAAGATGAAGCTGAAGAGGATTAAATTAATTGATGTGTAAGTGTGCAATTAAGTGGAAATCAGAAGAAGCAATAACACAAGTTATTTTGATTTTTGAGATTATTCAAGGTCAATTACTAGACTTATAATGTGATCGAGTGGTGTTGAAGGTAATGGAGGTTGCCTTTATTGGCTTGTGAGCCAGACCCCTCACGAGAAAAATCTTATGGATTTTGATAAGTATTCATTTCCAAAAACCAAAGAAAATATTTAGCATATATAAAATAAATAAATAATGTTGGTTTGCCACTGTAGTTCATGACACTCAATTCCTTTAGTCCAAGTTTCTAGGTGCCTGTTCCACGTGCGAAAGGCATTAAGGAACAAAGAAAAATAATAAAAATTAATAACTGGATTCGTTTCAAAACTTTTTATGTTAATTTTTACGGTTGTTATTTGTTTGAAATGTATTATAGTACCAAATAGAGGTTACTCTAATCTGACATATGATCGCCAGTCTTGGAGGTATGCAAACTACTTCACATGTGTCACTAATAATTATTGTTGCTCAGTTTGTTTGAGTTTGATAAATGATAAACACTTCCATGCTTGCAAATTGCAATTGACATTTCACTATCTGATTTTTTAATACATTTATAAATTTACGGTTGAACCGCCATTAAACAACTTGGTTATTTGCCGTAGCTTTTTATAATATTTAAATAATTTTTTAGTTGATGAAAAATAAATATTTTTTTATTTTATTTTTTAAAATTTTTATTTTTATTTTTTAAGATTATTTTTTAATTTTTACTTTTAATAATATTGTTAAATAACTATCACATTCACAAATGATTAATTTATTATATTATTAAAGAATTTAATAAAATAATTATATATAATTTTTTATTAAATTATATTTTTAATATTTTATCAACTAATTTAATATTATTTATTGTTTTTTAAAATATAATAAATCATTAAACGATAAAATTATTATTATATTATCATCAATTAACGCTGTTATATAAAATTAAAAATTTTAAATTTTTTAAAAAATAATGAATTAAAATAAAAAATATCCTTTTTATAAAAATTAAAAGGTTGTTTAAGTTTTTTTTAATAAAATTAATTCTAAAATATTTAGTTTATGTTTAAAAAGTAATTCTTAAAAATATTTGAAAAAATATTTTATTGTAAAAAGTGTGTATTTGATTTGTCTAAAAATAAATAAAAGACTACGTAACTTTTTTCCTTTCTCGTGCATAAAATTACCCAAAAGCAAAATAGACTTATAATTTAATCAAAATCAACCAATAGTAAATGCATCTTAAAATTACTTCTTTAAGTTTAAATTTACCTTGTATAGCATATTGGTTTTGTATATAAAAAAAATTATTGTTGTCATTTGAGAATAATATGAATACATAATAGATTCATTATTGCATCTCCTTCCAAAATTAATGAGAGACAAAAATTCTTATTGGGTAAATAGTTATTCTCTGCTCCTTACAAGCTGAAATGATTTTGTGAATTCACTGTCAACTTAACTTGAGACAGGGGAGAGGGAAGGGTGATTTGGCGGCAATTCTCCATGGGATCGCATGTCTCTTTTAGGAGGATCAATTCTCCTCAAACCTCACATTATACGTTAACATAATTATACTTTTTATTTTTTATTTTTAACAAATTTTATTTTTATGATTTTTGTCTTAAAATTTTATAAACAATTAACAAACAAACAACAAAAAATAAACTTATAATTTTTTTAAAAATTAAAAATAAAATACATCAAATTGATTTATTAAAAGATAAAAAAATTAGAAGTAAAAAGTAAAATTAAACCAAACTATTAAGAAAGTTAAAACTTTTTTTTGAGTGTTTAGTATAACTACATTCTTAAGTTTGAATTTAATATCATTAATTAAACTAAAATAATTTAATATAATTTAATTTATATGTTTAGTGATATTTCATATATTTAATTTAAGATTAAATATATTTATAGTTTCTATAAATATTAAAAAATTTATTTTTAATTTTTTATGTTTAATTATTAATTTTTAGTTTCTTATTTTATATAACGTGTTAAAAATAAATTCAGTTACATAATTTATTAATAATTATAATTATTTTGATTTTTGTTAGATTGACCTTGTTCTCATTTATCATTCTTTATTGGTAATAAATTAATTTATTATTTATTTTAGATCATATTTATTTTATTACATTTTATATAAAAAATAAAAAAATTAATGATTAAAAATAAAAGACACAAAATAATTTTTTTTAATATTTATAGTAATTAAAAATATGTTTAATTCTTTCTTTTTTTTGTATTGGCTATTTTCATAGTTAATATAATTATATGTTATCTTTTACTTTCTAAGTTATATTTTAATTTTTTTACATATATTATATACTTAGAAATTTAAAAATCCCATTAATAATTCATATTATTTGTGGCTTGAGCACCCTTAAATTAAAACTTTAGCTTCACCCCTACATGCAAAATGAATTTAATGTCAAACAAAAAAATAACACATTTAGCTATTAACAAATAATGTTTTTAAGGCAAATCATTTTCAAGAAAGAAAATATTCCTCTAATGAGCTTGTCCAAAATACAGCAGGCGGCCCTCATGGACGGTTGTGAAAGACGGAGTGGGACCCATACACCATTCTATGTGTCAGTATTGGGCCCACCGTAAGTATCTCTGTTTTTGGCTTCTGATCTCTCTTGCAGTCCACCCATACTTTTCCCATAAGTACTTTATTCATATTATTACATTTAAATGTTAAAAAAATATGTTAGAAATATTAAATTATTCTAAGTTTACAATTTTCCAATGAATGATAGAGGAATGTTATTTTCCTTGAGTCAGTAATACTACTATTTTATTATCTGTCTTAGAAAATAATAATAATAATAATAATAATAATAATAGAATGCCCAGTGATAAGAATGATTGATTAGGAGAAGAAGAAGAAAAAGATGAAGAGATGTGAGTGAGAGGGATTGATGCATTTGGGCTGATTATGGGATGGGCTTTTAAGTTTAAATTCAGAAAGGAACAAGCGCATGATGCATTTCTGTAGATTCATTATATGATATGATCACCGTCCAGTTGGCTTCTTCTCCACCGTTAAAGTCGTGTGTTTCAAAAATATCAACCTTATCAGCCCCACCACTACTGCGACTTCCCACATCAGACATGACACTACCTCCCAACTCCCAACCCTTCTTCTTCCTTAGTCCTATTTCAACTATTTTTTTATCTTTTCTTTTTTTCTACTTTTCTCAAAACAATAAAATTAATCTTATTCATACATACTTTAAATGCCTATTTTACCTCTTAAAAAAATATACGTGATGACAATATTTTTAAGGATGCGTTTTGTTATGAAAATTTCAAAATACTATCAAATTACTTCTTTATAAATAAAAATAATGTTGGTGAAAATGATTTCTCTAATATTGTGGCAATTAGCTACAAACAAAGCACTCTCTTAATAATTTAATAATAATTAATTATTTTTAAGGAGAAATTTAAATACACTAAATATTATGGATATTATTAGTGTTGTGCATGCTCCTTATTAGTGTTGTTTTTAATTAAATTCGATATTTTTTTTAATAATTTAAGTGAATAAAACCAAAATCTGATACCCAACCCTCTGATTGTCCGTGGAAGAGAAAAACAAGTTGCAAAGTGACAAAATTCACGTGGCATGCTCTGCGGTGCAATTGATTGACACAAATACAAATACAGTGATTGAGATCACTCAGATCGGTTTTTTTCTTTTTGGTTTAATTGTATTTTTTCTTTCTTTATTATTATTTATGTGTGATTTTATTTTTTTATTTTTTTTATTTTAAATTAAATTTAAATTTTTACTTTTGTAATCAAGCTTTTCTGTTACTTTTTATTTATTTATATAAAACTCTAAAATCCTTATCTTTTACTTTTAGTTATAGGTTTAAGATGAATGGGATCTAAATGATTTTAAAGATGTAGAAGTTTAAATTCTGATTGGTTTTGATAGATTTTATATTGTGTGAGATTAAGGTTTCAAAAGCAAAGAAATTTGATATTTTTTTCATTTTAAGTGAAATGTAATACTTTTTTTTTTAATGAATTTTGGGTAAAAAATAGTTTAATATGATTTAAAAAACCCATTTTATGAAAGTTTTGTTAATAAAAAGAGAATTCAAGTTTTTTAAATAAAAAATGATGGAAGAATTTGAAAGATTTATTTATAATAATTAAAATTATATTTAATTAAAAAATCATTAGAAGAATAAAAATATTTATTAGTAATAATAGAGGATTTTTATTTTCTAAAAAGACCTTCTGAATGAATTATTTATTGGAACAGTTTTTCGTTGATATTTTAGACATAATTGAATAATTATTTGTTTAGCTAATTTGAAGTGATCTATTTGAACTTCTCTGTTAATTTTATAATTGAGAATTTTATTATGTTTCGGGTGATGAAAATGACGTTCCACTGGAACGGTTTTTACTTCATAAATAGAATATAACAGTAAGGGGCTGAATTGTTTTGTTTTAAAAACACCAAATAATTTAAATTGTGTGTCATAGTACATATAATTATTATTATTATATATATATATATTGTTTTGGAATGAGTTTCTAATACTGTCAAAACGGACTACTTCCACCCAAATGTATTTATTAGATAACTGAAAATTACTAACTGGTACATTGACAGAAAAACTTCCTTCAAAAAAAAAAAAAAACTTGACAGAAACACTGCAACAAACTTTTTTCAAATTAAGAGTCTAGAAAAAAAAAAAAAAAAGTGCCTGTGTGATGTATGGGTCAAAACAGTAATAAAAATAATTTTCAGAATTTTTAATATAATATAATATAATATATAAAATAAAAATAAAATAATTATATAAGTATCTGAATATAAAGATTAATAGTAAAA
>JAMLFT010005894.1:0-16886 GCA_026544285.1 Pachyrhizus erosus
AATATTTAAATTAATTATATTATTATAAATATAATTTATAAATATAATTAATTTGAATATTGTAACATTTAAAATTTGTTTGAATTTTTAAAAATTATAAACCCCAAAATCCTTCTCTTTTTCCTTTGCTGCCTCTTCTTTCTCTCATCTTTTTTACCTTCACTTTCCTCAGTCGCATCAAACATTGCCTCTTCCATTTTCGTTGTTGACAGTTCTGTGCTTATTTTTGAGGAACATGTTTTCCCTTTCGTTTGTTCGTAAAAAAGGAACCGTTTCTAGAAATTTGGTGGGTGTGTTGCAATTTGCAGCGCCAGACAACCATAGGAATGGTATCTTGGATTATGGACTTCTCTTTTTCTCATTCTCTACCGATTTCATCCATATTTTCTTTGTTTTAACTGCTAATCAAATTAATTGAGTGGAATGTTACTTTGTTGTCTGTGGGCTTTATTTAGTGTGTGAAGGAACCAAATTGACATAAAAAACAAGGAACTAAATTGACATAAAAAAGGACTAAATTAATAACTTGTTAGTCAAAGCAAAAAAAGCCTTTCAGGTGTATGCTTTTTTAAATTAAAACTACAATAGTGATAGTTAAACATTGTTAGTTTGTTTAAATTAATTATTTTAGTTAATTAAAATGTTAAAATACTTCTTCTGTCTTTTTTATAAGATTTTTTAATTAACTTACATTCTTTAAGAAACTTGATTTAATTAATATTATTAAATTTTTTAATAAATTATAATATTCTTTTGAATTTATATTTATTTTTTAATTAAACATCTCTCTATTTCAATTATTGTTACTTATTTCTCCTCCAATCCTAATATTAAAGAAAGAGTTTATCTCATTAATTTTTAATATTTATTTTTTTAGCTAAAAAATATTAATTAATAAAAGATACTTTAAATAAATAAATAATTTAATAGACAATTAAAAATATCTCATAAAAAAGGACAAACAATTTTCTAAAAACAATCTTATAAAAAGAGATGAAGAGATAATTAATTTAAATATTATAACATTTTTTAACCCCTATTATGTTAAATGATTATTTTAAAATTAAAAAAAAAAACATTAACTATGTTACTGTGAAACTATGGAAGGATCATTTCAAGTAACTTGCAAATATAAAAAATAAAAAATGTGAGTTTTAAATATAACTTACCAAAATGAAAAAAAAAATTGTAATAGATCAAAATTATATTTCAACATTCATTTTATTAGATAAACACATAAAATACGAAAAAAAAATATTTTGTAAATAATGACTCACGATACTATTTGTATAATAATTATTTTTGTTTTTATCTCTACTTTTTACCTCACATAATGAAAAGAAAAAATAAAAAAAAATTATACAAATTATTAGGTGTTGTATATGTATCACGTCTCATTAAAAAATGATAACGTTGATACCCATTTTGGATGTCTTATATTATATTAAAAATATTTAAATAACTTCAAAAATATTATATATATTTAAGTAACCCATTTTGGATATCACTTCTCATGCATAAATTTGTTCTAATGGTGAAAATTTTAAACAACTCATAGTTTTATATTTTTTTTACTTACACTTAATTTTATATTAAATTAAAATGATTATTCAATTTTGTTTCTTTATACAACACATTCTAATTTGATACAATAAAATTATTTTTATTGGTAAACAATTGTATCTTTTAAAAGATACAAAGTTTATTTCTAAGAAACTCTCTGTATCATGTAAATGTATTTTCTATTTACTTTATCAAATATAACTAGCACAATTTAAATTTGAAAATTTGATAGTTGGTGCTTATTGATTCCTCTGTGATTCACCTTATTATAGCCTCTAAATGTAGTAATAGATGTTACTTCCAAAGATAGGAAATTACAAGATGTCTCTTGAAGTAGCTTTTTGAGGCTATAATGTTTGTGTATCACTCTTCTAAACTTTTGGTTGCTTTATTTTTATAAAAACTTGATAACTCAAGTACATCTTGTTCTTCTAACACTTATGATGTAGGTGTTTTTGAACAATGCAAAAGTTTGTCCTTTTATTCTTGCATCTTCTAACAAAATTTCTTCTTATGTGTAGTTTCTTAACATACTACCTCTTGATTGGATTCACCTTTTAATTTTGTTGCAGTTTGATATGTTGAAAACATGATCAATCTATTATGTTTTTAGTCAACATTCTTTAAGGCAAACACAATTCGAATTAATGTTTTTTGTACCTTTCTGCCTACTTCTTAATCCAAATTCTATCTTATAATCACAATCTCAAAGCAAATTACTATTATCTTAAGTTTATGAGACTTAGAATTTGTTTATTAATAGTCCATTGTTGTTAAACTCAACTTTAGAAGGAATTTTGTTTCAAAAAGTTATGCATGTTTGTTCTAATTAATATTTTATTCAAAGTTTGTCTACCATTTTGTCTAGGATGAGTGCACTCTATAGTTATGTTTGGTAAAACTAACTTCTAAGATAGTTGAAAAGCTAAAAACTTATAAGCTAATTGATTAATTTGAAAAAGTATTTGGTAAAATTAGTTGATAGATGTAAGACATAAAAGAATATAATTAATTATTAGATTAAAAAGGTAAAAAAAATATCTCAAGCAAATTAATGAGGATAAAAATGAAAAAGAAAAAAATATTTGTAGCAAGCTAGCTTATTTTTATAAGCTACTTGAAGTAGCTCATGAAAATAAGTTATACACTACTAAAATAAGTTGGTGTACCAAACAAAACTTATTTGGTCAAACGACCTTATAAGCTAGTAAAAGGAGCTTATTAGCTTCCCTAGTGCTTTACTAAACACACTATAACTTGTTTTGGTAAGACATTTAAAGAGCTTATAAGCTACTTTGACTAGCTTATAAACTAGTTTGACCAAATAATTTTGTTTAGCACACAAGCTTATTTTAGTAGCTTCTAACTTATTTTCATGAGCTACTTCAAATAACTTATCAAAATAAACTAGCTTATAAGCTACTGATTTATTTTCTTTTACATTTTTATCCTCAATAATTTACACAAGATATTATTTTATCTTTTTTAGTCACATAATTAATTATATCTTTTTATGTCATTTTATATTTATTAGTTAATATTACCAAACACTTTCAATTCAATTAGATAGTTTCTAAGTTTTTAACTTTTCAACTAACTTATCAATTTCTACTAGCTTATAAGTTAGTTTTACAAAACACATCCTTAGAGGTTCAAATTGCAAGACACCTTTATTTGAAACCATTTAATTTTTGAAATAATGGGATTTGAATGTATTATGGAAATTATGGAGGATTGTGAAATTTAAAAAATGAATGAAAGGTTATATTATTTTATAAGTATGTGTCTATTCATGAAAAAGTGTAAGTGTGAAAGCTTATATTATTTTATGAAAGTGCGTCCTTTTATGAAGATGTGTATATTCAAGAAAAGATGCAACTTTAAATGATTGTATTCTTTTATTCAAGTGTGCTTTTTCATTAAAAGATGTTTTTATTCAACCAAAGACATTAGATGTGTCTATTCATGAAAAAGTGTAAGTGTGAAAGCTTACATTATTTTATGAAAGTGCGTCCTTTTATGAAGATGTGTATATTCAAGAAAAGATACAACTTTAAATGATTGTATTCTTTTATTCAAGTGTACTTTTTCATTAAAAGATGTTTTTATTCAACCAAAGATATTAGATGTGTCTCTTTACTTATCACTAATAGTTATAAAATGTGTTTCTTTAAACTTTTCACCAAAAAGCATAAGATGTTTTATAAATAGAATTAATCTATATCTATAAAAATGCATAATGAAAATAAATCAACACAATAGAAGCACAAAAAGTACTAGATTATTTGTATTCAATTACCTCCTTTCTTTGTGCACATAGATAATTAAAGAAACTATTATTTTATAAATTATCATTAATGATACACTTAATTATAAGTGTGCAAACAATATTGAAGGACTTCATTGTACCCAAAAGGGGATTCATTAGGACCTCCTGTTACATCCAATTTCTATAAAAAGATTAATAGGAGGAAATTAAATTTAAAGGTCAATGTTTTACACATTTTGAAGGATTACATCTTTTTCTTTTTATTTTTTATGTGTTGCTGGACCATCACCATCAAGATTTTTCTCCTTGATGTTTTTTCATTGTCATGGAGTCGTCACCATTACTATGTACTAACTAGAAACACAATTTGTTTAACTTTCATTAAACTATGTTCACAATGTTTATTATTTTTTGTTTGAATTAAAGGATATTTTTTCATGCATATGATTGTTCAAGTGAGGCTTAAGTATGAGTTGTATATAAGGAGGGATAAGTTTCTCCAAGAGTAACTATAAAAAAAAAATTATTATTCATCCCTACCCTTATTTTCATTTAATTTAATAGTTTTAATGAGTAACTCATCTTTGAATGTTAGATTAAAAGAAAATGGAGAATAAAGATAAGAAATAACACAATATTCTTGTAGCAACTTAATATTTTCTCTCCTCCCTTTCTCTTTCTCCCTCCACTTCTTTATATATAATAAAAGTATGATAACAAGTTATATTTTTTTTAAATATGTGTTATTTGACTTGTTTCTAACCTGGTGGGCAAGGTCCACTAGATTGTTACAAATGATAAGGAAGTAGAAAAAATGAAAAAAAAATGGATTATTATCCCTTCAATCTCCTTTTTATCAAATGATTTTAGTATTACTTAAATCAAAATTATAAATATCAAATCATATAATTTATATAACACATTTTGAATATTATTTTGTCTTTATTATGATAGTTATTGCATTCTATTTTTATTTCATTTTCTATTTATTATATAAAATATTTTTTTACAACCCTCGTAAATATCAATAAACAAGTCATTACGTGTTAATTGACTTAGATACTCTCGTATTAACAAAAGATATATATACATCAATGTCTATATTTACTTAACATTAAGAGGAGTTAAAGAGGAAAAACAGAATGTGTAGTAAATTGCTCTTTTGAAAGAAAAGAGACGAAAATGGTAGCTCTTAAGGGTGAATCCAATAAAACAACAAGAGAAGATGGTCGATTAAAAGTAGAGAAACCAAACAATGTTGTTTCTCAAGACAACATTATTTTCAACAAAGAGGCAACAAAGATAAAATAGAAAAGAGGTTAGGATTATTTTAGAGAGGTTTAGTCCATAACCATTATCTAAAAAGATATTCAAAGTGGCAAAGGATCCAAATATTGACCCAATTGTGTCATGGGGTGAAGCTCGTCACATTTTTGTGGTTTGGAATTATCACCAATTCTTCAAAACCCTTATTCTCAAGTATTTAAAGCATAATAAATTCTTTAGCTTCCTTTAACAACTTAACTACTACCTTAATTCTCTAATTTCGTAATGTTTTTTACAATGGCATTCCTTGTTCATTTCAATGCTTCCAACCTTTCATTTAAAAAAAAAATTATTTATTTTAAAAGCTTTTACAAAATGTAAAAAAATAATTATTATTTTTAAGAAAATCAAAAAAACATGAAACCTTAAAATGCACTTAATTTGTTGAACTATACTTAAATTTTGAGTGTTTGTTTCATGTTTGATAGTACCAAGTTGTGTTGGTAAGATATTTTTTGTATGAGTAAATTTATTTTAAAGTAACAATTAGGGCAAGAAAAGGAAGAGACACAAAATGACAAGTATAATAAGTTGTGATATATATTTTATGCTTAACACACATTAGATAACAATAGAACAATATATATGTCTAAATGAAAATATTAACATTTTAGTTAAAATTACATATATATTTTTAAAAAATAAATTTAAGGATAAAATATGTTTTAGGTCTCTTTAAAATTACAAATGTTTGGATTAGGTTCTCCTAAAATTTTTCATATTATTTTGGTTTCTCTAATTTTGAAATATATCTCTTTTGATGTTATCTAAAGCAATTATTTTTTTGTATAAAAAAATATTTATCTACAATATGTTAAGAACAAAAAGTGATACGTTTCAAATTTAGAGGATGAAAAAAAAAAAATTTCAAAATTAGAGGGATTAAAATAATACAAATTTTTTTAGAGGGACCTAATTTGAGCATTAATAATTTTAGAGGGATCTAAAACATATTGTACCATAAATTTATATTTTTTTTAATTTTTTAAAATTATAAAAATTATAATTTAAACTATTTAAAAAAATATGTAGTTATTTTTTTAATTTTAAAGATATATATAAATAATTTTTTTACCTATTTTAAATATTGATAAGGATGAATTGAAAAAAGAAAAATATTATCATATCTTATTAATTTTTAATTTAATTTTTTTCTTATAATAAAAATTACATTAATAAGTAAGATACGAAAAGTTTGTCATGTTGATTCAACAAACATTAAATTAAAATATGATAAAATAAGTTATTCTATCTTATCTCACTTATTTAGACACGTAAGAACTCTAAGAGATTAATAACTAAAAATATTTAGCTATAAGTTGTTTAATAGCTCAATTGAATATTAGAAACATAAAAGAATATATCATATGCATATTAAAAGAGTGAATTATACCACTTCACGATGGAAAAATATTCAAGTAAAAGTAAATGTAAGAGTGAAGATGTAAAAATAAAATAAAATAATTTTACATGTTTATAGATAAAGATGTATGAAAAATTGAAATAATGCCAAACAATCATAACAAACTTAAATGACATAATTATTTTCTATACATAATGTCAAAATTGATACATCAAAATATTATTTGAAATGAAATAAATTAATTAAAAATTATTTAACAAAATTATGAATTTATTAGTGGTTGATAGTCAAATTAAAAAGGAAATATGTTTTAAAACATGCATTTATATAAATTAAAATAATATAAAACATAAATCAGTATAAAATTATATATAATAACACAGATTTATATAAAATAAAAAATAATAAAAAAATATTAAAAATTATAATATAAAATTAATTTTAAATTTGATATACTTGTAACCATGACATATTACACCAATATAATAAACACTAGTAAATAAATGGATTAAATCATCTTTTATATTTTAAATTTGAATCTTTTTGTTTTAATTTTTAATTTTAATTTTTTTTCTCTGTTAAGTTTAAAAAATATTTTTAATTCTTCTCTATAGGAAAATAAATATTTCAGTCACTTTAAAATCAATATAATTTTTTTTATAAAAAGCAATTAAAAAATTATTTTTTAAGGACACTGATTAGAAATTAAAATATATATTATAAATCATATGAAAATACTTTATACTTCTCAATAAAAAAATATTTCTTTAATCATAAAAATATTAGAAAAAATTTGCTTTTCTTTAATTAAAATATTAAAAAATAAATTTAAAATTGAGGAATAAAAATAAAAACAATTCAAATTTGAGAAAAAAAAAATCATATTTAAGCTTATATAAATAGTAAAAAATAAATAAAGAGAGGGGAATGCTCTCGTTTAAAAGGAGGGAGAGAAGAAGGATTAGCCGGCATCGTGAAACCCTGCTTACCCTTATTAGTTCTCTATAGGGTTTTAGCACTCTCACGTTCTCTCTTTCATTTTGCCTCTCACAACTTCTCAATGACCAACAACAACAACGACACAATCGCCATGAAAGAACTCACTTCTGGTTCGCATATCGTTCTTCTCATAACTTCATTTTTTTATTTTTTTTATTTTTCATTTTTTACTTTTTTCTCAATCATTCTTTTTTGTTTCCTGAGCAGCCCTCAACGAAGAGGATCGCGCCGACCTAGTCAGTGCTCTCAAGGTTTCCTCAACTCTTCCTATTTGAGTCCCTCAAATGAAATTCTACTTTTTGTTTTTGTCTGTTTCTTTCTTTCATGTAAAGTTTGATTTTTTTTTTTTTTGTGTGCGTCGCTGGAATACAAGTTTGGTTGATAGGTTAATTTATTATTATATAATTTGTCCTTTTTGAATTTGTGTGCAGAACAAGATACAGAGTCTGGCTGGGCAGCATTCTGATGTTCTAGAGAGTCTATCCCCTAATGTCAGAAAGCGTGTTGAGGCTCTTAGAGAGATTCAGGTATATCCTCCCATCGTAAAGTTTTCAGTTTTGATGCTACTGTTGTGGGTTGCTAATATTTTATCCTTCCAAATAAACAGTTTATCAGTGAAATCATTATGATGTTGGTGCATCTGAAGTTCACATTTTGATAGGGAGAATTGGTTTAGAGCTTCTGATTATTGTTGGAATTTTATGTAATCAGAAATGTAGCTTTGGATTAGGTGAAACACTTTTGCAATGATGTAAAATTCGTTTTCATTATTTCATTTACTTTTTTATAACATTTATGTTTGTACGCTGATTACTTATCTATATATTTTGTGAGGGTAAAATAATTGTATTGAGTTTTGATTTTGAATTGGAGTTTGGTCTCTATAGTTAGACCCTTTTCACTGATTGTTTTGACATGAGCTTCTGTCTTATTAATCTGTGTTTCTTTCTTAATTAGCTATCATGCAAAGATGAGCGAATGTGGTGCTGCATAATGTCAACTTCTGAATTTGTTTATGGACTGTACAGGGTAAACATGATGAACTAGAGGCAGACTTCTTCAAGGAGAGAGAAGCTCTTGAAGCCAAGTACCAAAAATTGTATCAGCCATTTTATACAAAGGTATCCGTAGGATTCTGTAATGTGGAGACTTGCATATGATGCTTAAGTTATCTTTCTATGTCTTGCATAATTCGGTTCAAAATTTGCTTCTCATAGATACCAAACTTGATGACCTTGCTGTTTCTGTCATTCAATATGAACATTCTTGATATTCTTTTAATCTATTTTGAAATTCTTGATTTTGATTTGTATGGGATTATTTGATGCAATAGCTTTGTTTCTGAAGTTATTATAAATGGATGCAGCGCTATGAAATCGTAAATGCAGTTACCGAAGTGGAAGGGGCAGCAAATGAAACAGCTGATGAATCAGAAGAGGATAAAGGTAGTAACTATAGAAATGACACCTAATTCTTGTGTTGTTTCAATTCTCTGATATAGCAATTTGCTTGTGACTTGTGTAGAGAAAGGAGTGCCTTCTTTTTGGGTCAATGCAATGAAAAATAATGATGTGTTATCTGAAGAGGTTAGTCAATGGTGTTCCAACTAAATGTTCAGAGTTTTGTTTCTAAGTTACTTTTTAATTGGACCAAAAAAATTAACTTTTTAATGACCTTTTTCACTGCTTCTTTATTAACTAGATTTCAGAGCGTGATGAAGGTGCTCTCCAGTTTCTTAAAGATATCAAGTGGAGCAGGGTAGAAAACCCTAAAGGATTCAAGCTTGAGTTCTATTTTGATACCAATCCTTATTTTTCAAATACTGTCTTGACAAAAACATATCATATGATTGATGAAGATGAACCTATATTGGAGAAAGCAATTGGGTATGCTGTTCATTTACATGATGCTATTATGTAATCTGTTTCCATTGTTCATAGTCTTGTCAAAAGGGTCTGGTTTGAAGATGTTGATTAAGGTTTGATTGCTGTCTTTTTTTTTAATAGGACGGAAATTGAATGGTACCCAGGGAAATGCTTGACTCAGAAGGTTTTGAAGAAGAAGCCTAAGAAGGGTGCAAAGAATGCTAAACCAATTACTAAAACTGAAAACTGTGAAAGCTTCTTCAATTTTTTCAAACCACCTGAAGTTCCTGAAGATGATGAAGACATTGATGAAGATTTGGTATGACAATCTGTCTTGGTAAACTTAAGGCTATAAATAAATATGAAATTTTTGTCTATTGCTATAATAGTTTCATTTTTTCAACAGGCTGAGGAACTTCAGAATCAGATGGAACAGGATTATGACATTGGGTAAGCTTAATTGCAGCCTTTTGCTTGCATGAGCTACCTTATACTTTTTGTTGTCCACCCAGTTGCTTGCTCATCTTATACTGTCTAAGCACAACTGTTGATTCATGTTGCTCCTTGCATCCGTATTCTTGAATCTATTTGTAGTTAATCTTGATTCCTGTTTAGGTCCACAATAAGGGACAAAATTATCCCTCATGCCGTATCATGGTTTACTGGGGAGGCCATTCAGGGAGATGATTTTGAAGACCTAGAGGATGATGATGAGGACGATGATGAAGATGAGGAGGATGAAGGGGAGGAAGAAGACGAAGATGATGATGACGATGAAGTGGAGGAAGACAGTAAGACTAAAAAGAAGGTATAATGTTAATTTATTTGGAGTGTTGAAACCTTGCTTTATTCTTTGTTCGAGGTTTGAACCTGAATTAATGCATTTGTTTTTCACCTGCATTGTCTTGTCAATTTCCTTTGGAATGTTGCTACAGTCATCCGCTGTTAAGGTATGATATTTTGATTTTGTGATCTGAATGAAATTATATGGACACATGATTTCACCCATGAATGTTGCTGCAGTCCTGTGTTTTCTGTTTTAAATTTGTTTGCTTGATGTTGTATAGTTAGCATTCTCTTTATTTTCAGTGGTTCTGATCATTGCATTCCTGATTTCTATTTTGGTGTTATAAATGTTCAGAAGAGTGGAAGAGCACAGTTTGGTGATGGTCAGCTGGGTGAGCGACCTCCAGAGTGCAAGCAGCAGTAGTTCTTTATTTCTTCGGAGTGTTATGTGGCTGATGGCTGATTTTGTGGTCCTATGGTGCCTGATGAAAAAATTGGTTTCAATTTCATGCTGTTTTTCATGGTCCTTTATTCATTTTCCTCCCTAGATCCTATAGTCTGAATTTATTGAATCCCTTTCTCATTTTTCCCATCCATTTTGAAAAAATGTGGTTATATATTATAGTCAGAGATGCTGTGATTTGTTACTTTTGGAATTTGTACTCCATTCTAGATACTTAAAATACATTATATAGGTTGTGCTTTCTTATTAATTTATTTATACACAATTTTCTTGTTAATTTGAATTAGTGTTGTGGCAAAAGTACATTTTTTTATGCTTTTTAGTCCATTTCTCCAAGAAATCACAGGTCTTCAATTTCAATGATAAATTTACGGTTTAACGTTTTTAGGCCTGCAAATAGGGCAATATTTGCTTTGTCCTTAAAATAATGAATTTATACTAGCACAGAAGGTCCGTTTTAGAGATCTGGCTGTAATGTTTTTGACTAAATTGAAGTAATAAGGTGAGGCAGTTTAATTGTAGCCAAGTTGCTCCTTATAATTAATGAAGAGAAGATATTCAAACATTTGTATTAATCATAATAACTTTAATTATTGTAGTTATATATTTTCATAAATTAAAAAATAATAAAATAAAATATGTATTAATATTCATTAAATCAGTATACGAATTTATTATGGTATAATAACTTATAATATATAGACACTGTAAATTATTATAAATTGTAATAATTATTAGTGTTATTAATTAATTTGAATCAAATCATTGTAATAAAATTAGAATTCTGTCATCTTTTATATTTTATATTAAAATAAAAATATATTAAAAATTCATTGTTATCTTAATTGTTCAAAAACATCTTGTAATATTTTCATTGATTTAATCAACCATTTATTATTGTTTTTATATTTATTAATTCTACATAAATAATTAAATCATTTTATTATTATTCTAATCTTAGATTGTAAAATACAATATTTTAAAATATAAGTAATTATTGTCTTTTATAGATATATATAGTAATTATTCTTTGTATTTGTTCTTACATTTTGAAAATATTCGTTGATTCTTTTGTTAAAAGGAATCCAATTTTTTTTTTAAAAAAAACTATATAATTGTGTAATGTTTTTAATATTATTTTATGTTATTTTTTTATAAATATATTAAAATTATTATTTTATTTCATTTTTTCTATTAAATAAAAATGTGACATAATTAAAAAATATTATTTTTTAATTTGTTAGTTTTTCTTATATGCCATTCATATGAAATAAATTTTAAATTTATTGTAACATGTCATAATGAATTTATAATAATAGACTTAAAGTATTTATTTTTTAATAATAAAAAGAACAAACAAAAATTTAAGGTATAAAAAATTAGTATATTAATAAAGAATAAAAATAAATATAAATTTTAATATAAAATAATATTTTATCAAAGATGATAACAAAATTAAAATATTTTCTTAAGAGACCTTATATAAATATTTAATTATAAATATAAAATTAATATTTTAAAATTTTTATAATTAAATTTAAATTGTTAAAAGTGTGATAAGTTTATTGCGGATATACTTAACTTCAATAAAACCTAGCAAGGACAAATAGATTTTAAAAAAATGTAGATATATTTTTTAAATTCAAATCTATCATGTCTTTTGTAAAAATAAGGATAAAGAAAGACAAACTTGTCCCGCCTTATTTTTTTGTTATGTTTATCTTTATATAATATGTTAATGTAATAAAATATATAATTTTTAAGAATTAAATAATCATATATTGTCAATAAAAAATAATTTTATATTATTATCTAATAACAAATGTTGATATGATTTGTAATAATTTCTGAAGCAACCATTTTAATTTAATAGATAAATTTGGTAAATTGTTCATTGAAAAAAAAAAATCTTAATACTACATAATTATTATAAAAATTAATAATTTTATTATATATTGTAGTTTGTGATTGAATGTCAGTGTAAATACATAATTTTTTTCTTTATTTTTTAATAAAATTATGTGTTTATTTTTCATATAATTTTAAATATTTAATTATAAAGGACCCAATTAATTATTTCGCATAGGATCCATAAAATCTGAGAACTAGTTCGATTATCATCCTATATCGGTTTTTTAATTTCATTAAGTAGCTTATAAAAAAAGAAATAAAATAGAATGTGGAGGAAGTTAGTACCATGGGATGCATATGAAAAAGACTGCATCTGCAATGAAAACCCTCATTGATCTTCAATTCATAAATACAAACTTTATTAATAAAAGGATTAAAAGAATGTATTTTCAAGATACAAGGGATCAAATGCAAATAAATAAAAAAATCTTTGAGAGAGTAAATTCAAGTTGGATGCGTATTTAAATCATATCACAATTCACATCACTCATAATTATTATGATTATTAAAATTATGTATTTTAATGTACAAAGATATTATTTTTTAAATTTTTTTAACAATTAGATTTCATTAAAATAAATTATACAACAATATAGGGTTATCTTAATGAAATATATTAAATAATTATAATAATTACTTTAATTATGTCAATAAAAATTTCTAACAAAAATAATAATAGATGAAACTAATTTGAAAAAATATATTATTAGATTAATTACTATTTTAAAATTGTATAATTAATGCAAGAAATTTAATCTATTAAATGTAATATTTTCTTATTTTAGAAATAAATTACAAATTTGATTGAGTCTAGTTTATTTGCATTCATTAAATGTATTTTTTCATTAAATTCGTGTATGAAACTAATTTTTTAAAGTATTTTAAGTTAAAACATAAATTGTACAGTAAATTATATTAATAACATTTAATGCATTTATATAATTATAATGTGATTTGAGTTTCTATAAAATAAATGGTAAAAAATATGCTAATTAAAATGATAAATCTCTTTATTTCTGTCATTTAATCATTGTTAAAATTAATCACACAACTAATTATTAATATATATGAAAAAACATAAAAAAATAATTTTTAAAATAATCAATATATTAAAATAACGGATGCACTACAAAAAAAAAAATCAATAATGATAGAAAAATTGTTTTATACATTAACATAAATTAAATTAGCTACAATGAAATTAAATTGTAATTATATGAAGTCTTAGACCTAATTAGTAATATATTACATTTAAATTTTAAGTTCAATTTGATTGTAAGTTTTTTTTTATAGAAGACATTTAATTTTTTAAAAAGAGATTTTAATTATATCATATTGATTTTAACTTCAATTATGATAATATATTAATGAAAATTGAATTAAATTGATTTTAAAAAGAAGTTAGTTGTTTATTAATAATTAAAATTATTATTAATATAAAAAATATTAATATTTTTTTATACTTTTTTTGTTTCCAACATTTGTGTCAGGGTAATATAAAATTTAGCTTTAAATAATCACTAAAATAAATGTTTATTATTTTAATTAGATGATTCTTGAAATTACATCATTATTAGAATAGAAATATTGTTACAATAATCAATATATTATTACATAAATAATTGAATTAATTGAAAAAAATTTTTTAATTTAATTAAAATAATTATATTTGATGTTTATATTAAATAATGTAATAATAATAATAATAATATGTATGTATGTAATAATAATAATAATAATAATAATAATAATACCTTATATATATAAAAGTTGTGATTATAATAATTATAATTAATAATAATAAAATAAAAGGAAAAAAATAAAGAATAAAAAAATGTAAATATATAAATACATTATGATAATTATAACCTTATATATATATATAAAAGAAAATTTATAGAAACAATTAATTTTTTGTTTAAAGTTACAATATTAATGACATTTTAATGTAACATACTTGTTACACATTAAATATATTATTTATATGATATATTAATTAAAAGAAATATTATTAATATAAATTTATAATTTTAACTATTTTTGCCTAAAATAAGTGTATTAAAGTCACTTATAATAAATTAATTATTATATTTAAAAACTAATTAAAAATAAGTATTTACCTAAAATAGTATGATTGGGAACATTATATTATATTTATATTTATTAACATATAAAAAAAGTATCTGAAACAATTAATTTTCTATTCAAAGTTGAGATATTAATGATATTACACAATAATACATTTATTATGTATAATATATAATATTTACATATTTACATATTAATTAAAGAATATTGTTTGCTTAAGTTGATAATTTTAACTTTTATATCTAAATTAAAAGCATTAAACTTATTTTATAATGAAATAATTTTTATATTTAAAAATAAATTATTAATAAATATATTTTTTAAATAAAATGTTACTATTAAAAACATAAATTAATTATTATCCTGTGTAGTAAATTATAAAGATAAAATTTTATTTTATACATCATAATATGAAGTTTTTATACATTAATTTAATTTAATGAATCATATTAAATTATTTTATAATATTTTTCTTTAATAGAGAATATATCAATCAATTTATGATTATATAATAAAATATATATGTTATTATGTTGAGTGTTATATTATTAATTTAAATATCTAATATATATATATTCTATAATAACATTTATATTTTTTATTTTCATATTTTAGTTGTTATTAATTATATTTAATTTATTCTATTTGATTAAAATAAAATTATATTGATCACATGATATTTTAAAATCCATATTTATAATAAAATGAAAAAATAATTTGCTTATTTGTAATTTCTAAGGTAATATGTTTTTGTTAAAAAATTATAATTTGATTAATCGACTTTATTATTAATTTATATTAATTAATTAAATAATTTTGGAAGAAATATATATAATTTTATTTAGAGTATTTAATTTAGATGGAAAAAAAATAAAATATCATTAAGAATTTATGATTGAATGTGATTTGTAAAAAAAACTGCACTAATTATTTGTAATTTGTAAAAATTAAAAATAAATAATGTTTATATAGATAAAATATTATTATACAATCTTCATATATGATTTTCACTAATTATTATTATATTTAATGTTATTTGTAAAACATGATTTAAATATTTTGATTTGTTTCAATTTAAAACTATATAAAAAAATATTTTTATTGACTGCATTGTTTCCTTCTTATAAGATTATCTCTTTCTGACTCATTCATACTTTATATATAAATAATATGTTTAACACAATTTGATATGGGATGTTTTTATATATTTTTCTCACTCCTTTCTTCTTAATGCTTATATATTTTATCTCTTAATATATAAAGATGACAATTCATGGTATCAATGTAAAATACTAAAAAAAGGTAGATATATATAGATTAAGTGTTTTCTTAGAGACGGTTGAATACAATTTATAAAAGAAATAATTTCAAGAAGGACAAAGACTATAATTGATAAATCTTCAATATAAATAATATATTTTTTATTGAAGTGTCCATAAATTGAATCATAAATTTATTTTAGTATGCTTATTTGACTTTTAGAGACATGAAACATGTGATAGGAATTTTTATTATTTATATTCAAAAAATATAAATAAATGTTTTTTGATTTTGTTTATGTTATATTTAATTTTATTTTATATTATCTCTTGAATTTATTCTTAAAAAATTTAAAGAAATTATTCAAAAATACAAATAAATATTTTAAATTTATGAGATTATAAAGAGATATAAAGCATATAATATGGATTTTTATTATTTATATTTAAAAAATATAAATATTTTTTTTAATTTTGTCTATATTATGTTTAATTTTGTTTTATATTATCTTTTAAATTTATTCTTGAAAATTTTTAAGAAATTATTTAAAAGTACAAATAATTTTTTTAAAATTTATGAGATTAATTACATTAATAATCAAGTTAAATCATATATTAGAACTATTTTAATAAAAATAAAATGTGTGTCTATAACATATATTAATCAAATTTGACTAATTAAATAGTTATTATGATAACGATTAAATTATGGTCAACATAGTTCCTATTAAAATTATTTTTATTTGAACTTTTTTAATTTATCTCATACATTTAATTTATTCTTGACATTATTATTTCAACTAAAACAACATAACTAATAGTATTATTGACCCATAATTATTAGTAACATCTTTAAAATAGCATTATTGGAAATCGATATTCTGACGATGAAATTGAAAATTAATATTTTAATATATTTATAAAATTACAAATTTCTATCATCTCTTGAAATTACTTGTAAAAATATTTTTTATACGATTTGTGAAAAATATAT
>JAMLFT010005895.1:0-16885 GCA_026544285.1 Pachyrhizus erosus
ATACTTATTAACAAAATATATATATATATATATATATATATATATATATATTATAACCAAAAGGATGAAGGGAGTGTGATTATTGGAAGCAACAATAGTGATTGGTACCTACCAATCCATGACTAATTATTCTTTAGATTCAGATTTCTGAAATTGAATCGGGTTGTATGAATAAATGTTTAAAAATTCTAAGGACTTTGATTGTGATTAGAGTTGGTAATCTGAAAGTCTTAGCAATAGGTGCAGGGGTTGGACCACTTAGAAGGTCTAGCTAATTTCTCTAGGTGAAATAACTACCAAGCTTGGGGACGGGTGAGGAGTGAAGACAAATTAGGTTAAAAGTGAAGGAGGGAGTTGATGCAATTGCTGGTGAGGAGAGTGTGGTCACAAAATTGGTAAATGTGTTACTGATCATATCACGGGCTCCATATGCATTTATTATTAGAGGCAACACAGTGGGCCGAGAAAGATGCACCACAGAGTATATTGACCCTTGTTACTCATAAAGTGAAACAATGAATTGTTCAAGGGTGGCCAAGTGTTGGACCAAATAAAAAAGTGGACAGGATGAGCCTGCAGTAAAATAAATAAAGAGGAATTAAGGGGAGAATAAAGAGTGAAGAAAAGGGCAAATTAGAAAAAATCTACTTGTCATATAAAAGAAATAGAAGAGAAGCCAAGTGGAGTTCATAATAATTGCAATGACCTTGGAGCAAATTCAATGATTTATCTTTGGTAAATCCACATGATAAGCCTTTTTTCTAATAGAAAGTCTTTGACACCATCCATTGAGAGGAAACAGGTAAGACAACATATCTCATGTATTTTGGTGATGTCACAATGGTTTAATATATCAAGTCATATATTTTTTTCAATAAAGTTAAACTACTGAATTATCAAAAATAAAATTCGAATATCTTCATTGGAAAAAAGTAATAAAACTATTTACAATGAGTGAGATTGGGTACTATGATACCAAATCTGTACAGACACATAGTTGCATATTTTTTTTACTTTATAACTAAACTTTGAAGTGTTTTAGATATTTTCTATTTGAGTTAATTTCTAATTCATAATTTTATTTCAGTGATTTTTATAATTAAATTCAATATTAAAATAATATTTTGTTTCATTATTTTGTCAAAATATAACGAGGATACAATCTGCAATGCAAACTCTACCTGGACACACAAGTTTGAAACTTAATCATCACTAGTACAAACCAGAAAAAAAAAAAATGACTTATCCAATACTGATACCAGTTTTCACTCAAGTCTTATTTAATAGCAAGTTTTTCATAATCACAAGCATCACTTAATAACGTTTTCTCCCCCAGGAGATATCACAAATTAAAGGTTGGCAAACTTCTTTTCTTTCAAGCTTTCCACAGTCTCCTTGAGACTCACTTCCAAAGGAATATATTCAATCCCCAAGCTCTTTGCTTTTTCTTTAGAAACCTGATATATTGGCACATATGTCTTATCTTCTGCACACCTGATAATATTTTTGACAGAGTGAAAATGGTATTAGAAAAATCAAAACAATAAAAATTGAATTATTTATATTATATAAATGAAAACACAAAATTAGACCAAGTGAACAGTCACGTTGGGCCCATAACCTAATGATTTTTGTATAGAAAATAACATTTGAAGGACCTACACAAGCAAAGTTTTTATACTTGGCCTTATCTCAGGAACATATAATTCAGTAATGAAATCCAAATGAAAAGTCCTGCATAAGTTAGCATAACTAAAAATATATATTGGAGACTTAAAAATAGTGGGAGGTGCTAGTCATTAGATTAGCATAACTATGGTGAAACCATATGTCTCAACTACGCACAAAGAGTTGAATATGTATCAGTATTACTTACACAAGAATAGCTTTCAAGAGACCTAATTAACATATGGAATGTACCAAAAGTTCATCAAGCTTGAACAAGTTAGATATCCAATCTCCAGCTAAAAGGGGTGTCACTGACTACACCAGTAGTACAGTAATTTATTGTAATTGTTGTAAATTGCAATAGATTCATATTGTAAATTACGACAAATTTGTAGTTAACCATATATAGTCTTATTTTAGGAGGGTGTTATGTTGTTATCGCCTATATAATCTAAGGTTTTGTACAGTTTTAGATCATCAAAAATATATTTTAAAAGATTTATAAATTTGATCTCAAAAAATAGGATATCTGATTTTGGTCCTTTGAAAAAAATAATTTTAATTATTATTTTTTTTTATTTTGATTCTTGCTATCAAGAAGTACTTTAAAAATCTTGACAGCGAAGACAAACAAAAAATAATAATCTTTAAAAAATTAAAATCAATTTTTTTCCAAAGACGAAAATAAAAAATAACCTATCTTTTAGAAATCAAATTTATATTTAAGTCATTCCAAAATTTAAATTCTTTCTTAGATCAATGCTGAATGTCTTCATTTCTAGCAATAAATTGAGTTTTAAACAGGTAAATAAAGCACTAAAACCATAGGGTAAAACAAATGGGGATTTGAGTTCATGTATTATATGAACTGCATGCATTCTTGAAATAATCAAAATAATTATACTCACTTCTCTGGAAGTTGTAATGTGGGGTACAAATCACGTAAAATCTTCACAATTTCTGAGTAGTGTGCCACTCTCTCAACCAAACAATATCTTCCATTAGCTGAAGCATTCTCATATGCTAGAATATGGGCATTTGCAACATCTTTCACATTGACCCACCCAAAAGATGAATTTGGAAATGTTTGTGCACCTGTATCAAGGCAATGGAGCAGTTTCTTCAATTATCTAAGAATTGTGCAGTGGAAAATCAAGTATATTGGAAGCAAATAAAAACCACTAATATTCATTAAAATAACAACTAAATGACTCAAGTAGACTATGACTGCTATGATTATGAGATGTTGTATATCTCATTTTTCTGAGATTTCTTTCCAATGCACCTCATCAAGCTGATGTCATCATCCATTCTCGGCTTGTAAGAATCAAAGTTTGACCTTCACAAAGTTTTTGTAAGAATCTATGTTTCCTTCAACTTGGTTCAGACATCGTATAAGTATATTTCCCTATTCAATCTTTAATCTGACAAAATTTGTCAATCCTCACATGCTCATCATGTCATGTAAATTTTGAACTGGGTTGTGGATTATGCTGATGCAAGATTCGATGACACTGAATAACTTCATGGGTTCTTGTGGAGGAGAAAATAAATCCTTTTCGTAATCTATTTATCCAAATAAAGCCACAAGCCCCTAAGCAATTTTGCTATATTTTGCTTCTACATTACTTTGAATAAAAATTACATTTCCCCACACTTTTGAGCTATACCCTGAAGTGGATTTTGTATCTTCAACTAATCCCACCCAACATCTTCAAAGCACTCAACACACTCGTGTTAATTCTTCCTCCATGATAATCCCTTCAAGGGGTACTTTTGACTTTAGACAAAAATCAAGCTAGAAAAAGGGAATAAAGTAATACTATCATGTAGCTCAATAATAACTGCTATGATTAAAATGCACATATCTGATATCTCATAAGTACGGTTGTACATTTAGATTGTACTAATTATTATAACCCTCCTTTTCATATTCTTTTTGAATTTCGTTTCAATATTTTCTATCTGCCTTCTCATTTTATTTGATCCGTAAAATAGTTCAATTGAAAAAAAAATTGTGTAATCCAAATGCAGACAAAGCAGATAATAGAAATTTTACAACATAATGTATAAATAGTAATTACCATTAATTATATTTAAAATTGAAGCAGCACTTGTGTTAAGGACTGGTTGCAAGAGAGGTCCTATCACCATTGCTGGGTTAATAGTAACCATATCAATGTTGTTTTCTTTTACAAATTTCCAGGCAGCATCTTCAGCCAAAGTCTTAGAAAGTACATACCACATCTGAAACGTAAATAGAAAATGACAAGAAATGTGAAGAACACGATAACATAATACACATGAAAAATTGTTACTCGTCGTTGAAATTTGAGTAAATACATTAGCATTATAGCTCAGAAACAATTCTCTGATGCATATAAAATTGAAACTATTAAGCTGTTCTTATGATAATAACAAAGTGAGAGAAGCAGTTTAAAATGTTTAGTGGCTCATCTATGCATCAGATTATGGATTCCTGTAGAGGACCCAAATATTAGAGCACATCAAAATAGTAAACTGTTAGCAAGCATACAATAAGACTAGAACATCAAAACTTTCAAAAGGGAAACGTTGGTTGTATTGTTAAAAGCATTTGTGCACTTAGATGCTTTGGAAAGCAAAGAATAGAAGACATTCTCAGCTAGAAGTTATAGGAGGTAGCCCTTGTGAGATACTTTATTTGAGTTTTCCATTAATGGTGTTCAGCCAATGGTTTCTTTGAAGGATTTGACTCGCACATAAGTGGAAGTAAAGAACAATGTTTCATTCATAATTTTCTTTTAAGACATATTTGTCTGTTTGTTTGTTTGGGAAGAAATCATGTCACCTAACTTGGTATTCTTTACCTCCCTTTCAAAATTCTCTTTTGTCAAAACAAAACAATGGAAAGATATATCCATTGAGCTTTGAGAACTTAATTTTACCCTTTGAATATCAAGGGCAAGAAATTTACTTTAGCTCTCTTAAAACATGTTCCTGTTCCATACTTATCAATGATGCCTTAATGTGATAAGCTTACAGCTAACAATGGTAGCACCTATAATTTTCAACAGTCACATATACCACTCTTTTTTTGATTAAAAATCGAAAACATAAGGTAATGCAAAGACAACTAAATAATTTTAAAAATATATGATTAAGATACCAATTTCAGCCTACTTCCTACACAGATTAAGGCCACCCAGGTTAACTTTATCTGATTCTAATATTTAGGTCCAAGATATACTCTAGTATCACTTGAAGTTTTACAATTTTCTTTTTCTGTTTCATTGGGGAAGTAATGCCCTGTGACCCAGGGACTCTGCCACAAATACTGCACACAATACACAAATACTCTGGCACAGTTAAAGTCCAAGTATACTACACTGGCAAATCCCCTCCCCCAACACATACATATATTAGAGAGAGAGACTGAAATGAAATTAAATATCAACAGCATAACAAAAAACCTAAATAATCAAAATTTGTATATTCACCTTCTTCCTGCAACAATGAGTGACAAAAAAACCAAGAGACATCATTATGTAAGTATTTTATCTCTTTATTTGAACAAAAAACAGAAAATGAGAACAAGATGGTGAATCTTTTAAGAAAGTATATTAACTTTCTAAAAACAATTTGTTACATTTTGCATTTGTTCTATGATAACAACTCTCAGAAAATACGGAGATATTACTTTCTAACACCTTTTGTCAATGCCATGTATTTTACACACTTAACTTCATTCAATAGAGCAGAAGCATCCTCTGCCCACGGAATCCACTTGTCTCACATTCTTGATTAAGTCAACAAAAACATGCTGTTTACATTTTCCAAGCTAATAGTAGCAAGGAAAGTTGCACGATTGATCTTTCAGATAGAAAGCATATTATCCCAATTCCCTACTCTGAATAAATGAACAAAAAAGAGACATGCATACAAACTTTCTAGGGAACGAAAAAGGAAAGCAGGAGATTTAGATCAATTTTAATGCATTTATGACTCTTAGATTAGGTGCTTAGAAAAGCAAGGAATAGAAAGAAGAGTCTTTCATTTGCAAGTACATGGTAATGATTCATTACAAAGATTTGACTAGCTTATAGGTAGACTGAGCAAAAGAATAATGGCCTGTTTGATTTCCTTCTCATTTTTTGGTTTTAAAAACTGTTCTCTGTAGCAATTTCACACTTTTCAGCAATTAATTTCTCATTCAAAATCTATTAAAGTTATGAAAATTGTTTCTAATCTAAAAACCAAAAAACAGAGATAAATAGAAGATGTTTTCTCATTTCCATCTTCTGTTTTCTTCTTGTTCAACGTCTCTCTCAGTTCCACACACTAAGCTATGTGCCTTACACTACACTCCACCAACAACTGTCCAAGCAACCTTGTTTATTCGCATTTGTCCACAGTATTTCACAATATCTAAAGAATCGTGAGTAAACCACAATTTAAAAAACCTTGGACTTAGGTGAAATTTTATCCAAATACCTGTGATTCCCTACAGAAATCCGGGTTGGAAAACCAAGTCTCATCAACAACTACATCAGGAGTTCGAGGCCTCCCGTTGTACGCAACTGCAGCAACAGAAGAGGTTAACACAACGCGTTGCAGCGTCGGCAAGTTCACACACGACTTCAGAACATTGAGAGTCCCCTTCACAGCTGGGTCTAGCAATTCAGCCTGAAATCAAAAGTGAAAATATAAAAATTTCTATGCTATAAGCACTTAGAAACATCCCCTTTTAGTCTCTATGCTATAGATTTTAACCCCTTTCACTTCTCACCATAAGTACTAAAAAGATAAAAATAACAAGTATAAAGACTAAAAAGAAATAATTTTTTGAAGTATAAAGACAAAAAGGAAACTTTTTTTGTAACTAAAACAATGAAATAGGTAATTAAACTTAAAAAATGCATGGATTGGACAATATTAAAACCTGGGGATCCTTGACATCGTGATAGAAGGGAGAAGCAGTGTGAAAGACAGCATGACAACCTTGAACAACAGAGTCAAAGGAACCTTCTTCGAGAAGATTGGCCTTACAGAGGTGCAGTCTTTCCTTAGCACCGTCGAGGCTAACCAAGTGGTTTATCTTTTTGGGATCAGCTGCACATTACACATTATTGAATATTTATCGACCATGGTCACTACAACAGTGACAAACAATAACCACAAGCAAGGAAATGAACAAAAGAAAAATAAAAAATAATGAAAAAGGAGAGTGAGTCACTTGGGTCGCGAACAGTGGCCTTGACGGTGTAGCCGCGATGGAGAAGAAGCTTGACAATCCACGAAGCGATGAAACCGGAAGCACCGGTCACACACACTACCTTTCCAGCTCCGGTGCTCATTCTCGATTATCTTCTTCTTTTTCTTCTGTGCTGTGCTCTATTTCACTGAACCTATGTCTGCGTATGATTTGTTTCTCGTATTCTCTATTTATGGTACCTGCGCTTTAGTGCTGATATACTGCATAGGCATAATTTACTGAAAATAGTAGTATCTAGAAGAATTTTGATTCATTTTCTGAGAATATAAAAATGCTTTGTTATTTTTTTTTGGTAGAATTAAATTTGTTTTTAAATTTTAATTTGACTAGATTTAAAAGAAATAAAAAGTAATTTTTGCAGACATGAAGCAGCCAATAAAAATATCCTTTATTTTAGAATAAACTGATATGATGATAAATAGATATTCAGAATCCAGATACTTTCTATTACATCCAATAAATTATACTAAATTTTATATTAATGTTTTTAGTAACAGAAATTAATTCTTATATCAGTCTAATTGTATTTTAAACTAGTTATTAATGTAATATGATTAAAATATAATATGTCACCTCTAAATAGTTATTAGAGACTATTAAAAAAATAAAATTTATAAGTATTTAAATTAAAAAATTGAAAAGTATTAAAACTGAATAAATCATATTTATAAAAATTAAATATTTAATTCATAGATTACAAATTAAGCATTTATTTTATGTTGGGAAAAGTATTAAGTGGCAAAAAACAAAAAGGTGGCTTCTTTCTGTGCTGACAGGTGTGCAAGAGAGTTAAAGTGAGGAAAGAAAATTTGGACATCCACTAAAATGGCTGATTCTGAACATCTCAACTTTAGTGGCTTGAAATAAAATATGGTACATCCAAAGTGAAAATAATTGAGAAGGTTAAATATACATATTTACATCAAATAAACGTAGTATGAAATGGTTGAGAGAGTTCCTTTTAGTATTAAGAATAATATATGAAATGTGTAAAAAGAATATTGAAAATATTTAATTAAAAGAATGAGAAAAGTGAGATTAGGAAAATATTTTTATATATTCAAATTACATGTATATTATATAGTAATACCATTACTACAGGGACGATATTTAATGTCGATTAAAATAAGAATTTTACATCAATTATAAGATGAAATTGATTTCTCAGAATGAGAGAATTTTTATATCAAACGTTAAACCAATGTAAAAAAAAAAAATTTTTTTCATCGATTAATATAATAGCCGATATAAAATATCACTTTTTATGTCAGTTATAAGTTTAGTTGATGTAATACAATCTTCGTTACTTAAAAAAACTATTTTTATGTTTTGGTTAGACTACTTGTTTTTTTTACTTAAAAACTAATTAATCATTAGTTTTAAATAAATAAGTTGCCTCTCAATATATGAATTATCAATAAAATGCTTGAAAGATAAACTTTTAATAAAATATCATCATTTCAATCAAATATTTATTAATTTTTTTATCAAAAAATATTAAAATTTCACCAAAAGGTTGTTTTAGATCTAAAAATATATTGACCGACCTTATTTTTAAAAATTAAAATATACTTTCACAAAATTATATGGAGACACTTGATATGATTTATTATTAACATGTGTCACTCATAAAATAATTATCTATTTTTATATATATATGATTTTTTTAAAAATAATTTAATATAAACTTAAATATGATTTTGGTTCTTGAAAAATAGAATCTTTTTTATTTTGGTCTTCAAGTTTTTTAGTTTGATCCTTTAATTTTTCTTTGTTTTAATTCATATTGTTAAGTAACAATATTAAATGATATCATAATAATGGTTTGATAATTTAATAATTTAATAATTTATTACATTATCAAAGAATTTAATAAGACAACAATTATGTGTAATTTTTTTTCCTGTAAATTGTACTTTTAAAGTTATATATGCTCAAAATAATTAATAACATTATATTAGTTAATGAATGATTTAAAAATACTATTTTGACAAAAAAATTACACATAACTATTGTGTTAAACTCATTGATGACATGTCATGTCATTAGTTTTTTTAACTTTATTATTACATAATCATTTAATAGATGCAAAGAATAAAACCAAAAAAAAAATTAATTAACAACATGGATTGAAAAAAAAAATCTTTAAAAGACCAAAATCAATATTTTTTTAGAGGACCAAAATCAAAATTCTTTAATATATTTAAATTGAAAGTAATAATTATCTATTTCTATATATTTATAATATGATTAATTTTTAATTCTTTTTAACAATGAAATATTTTTACAACATTCATTAAAAAATTCCCAAAACAAAAAAATATTTTGGATAAAATATGTCTTAAGTCCTTCTAAAATTAGTAATGTACGAATTTTCTTCCTTTAGAGTTTTTCGTATTATTTTAATTAGGGATAATTAAGAATTTTGAACTCACTCATGTGACATACTCAAACCAAAAATAGGTAAAATGGTCAATTGGATATAGGTTATTTGTGTCTAAGTAAAAAAGATCAAGTTAATCTAGATTTATATGGTCAATTGTAGGTGTAAAGTTTCTAATTCATCGATATTCAAACCAACCTAACATATTAATATTTTGATATAAAACCTTACCGATAAAAATTTCACTTACTATGAGTTTTTCATTTTGACTCTTTATACTACAACTTTTTTCCCCTCTTAAATACTTTTTAGTTTCTTTTTATTTAAACTCTAGAGTCAACATTGAATCTCATCTCATCTTTTTTCTTCAATCCATTTTTTTCCTTTGATCCATTTGTTATTTCCCTCTAAACCAACTTTTCATTTCTCTTTCTTACTTCCATTCTTGTAATATAATATTTATTTTGATTTTTCAAATTTAATCTTTATTATTTTCATTTGTTGTTTTTGCATAAATTGTAGATTGGTATCTCTAGTTTAAAAAGGAATATCATATTGCAAGTGCCCTCATGAATCTCACTAGAAGATTTTTATTTAGGCCTTTTGTATGTCTTTTCTCTCATTTGCCTAAGATTTTATTTTTAACCAATTATGTTTATGTTGATTCCTTCACTAAAATGGAAAGTTACTCTGAAAGCATTTTTTGAATCGACAAGCCTTCTAACATTGTTGTCACTTCAACCTTGTTGTGCCAGTCCATTGCTTCAGTTTTTTTACATGTTTTCTTCGCAGCCAAAAAAGTGTTATGACTTTGGATTAATTTTGTGATTTTTTTTCTAAATTAAAAACGTAAAAGTAAATTCTTTTTTTTACTTGAGTTAGGTATTAGAAAACCATCAGTTTTCCTATTTGGTTTGTGTTTTCTATTTATATCCTTATATGTTCTATTGACAACTTTGTTTTTCATTAAATTGTCTAATTGTTGTAGTATACCTTTGATCCAACTTCTCAACTTCAAAAAATCAAATAACAACTTTGTAAGTGTTGATAAATGTGCAAATTGGTTTGGAATTTGCTTCCATGGCAGCCTTTTGACTATAACTTGTTTAATATTTTTTATTAACACTTTTTGTTTAGTTAATGTCTATGTTGGTTTGTGCAGTAAATAACATTCCATCTTTCATTACTGTTATTCTTGTGTATATAAGTGCTTTCTTTTGCACATTTTTCTTTCTCGCGTGCTTCATATTCACATTGCTCTACGTGTTCCATTCTCAACGTGTTTGCTACTTTGTTGTCATTAAATTCTTTTGCTGTGGCACTAATTCTTTTATAAATATGTGTAAAATATTGAGTGCATGTATAGATAAGCATTGACAAAATTGATTTTAGATGAAATTGATTTTAAAGTAATGTAACTTATGATTGAATGTTTTTATCATAAAATCAAAATTAGAAGTAAAACTTGATATAAAAATTTTAATCCAACACAAAAATTACTATGAGTTGCTTAACTCAATCAATTTTGAATCCAAAATCAATTATGAACTCTTCTCCGATGTAAAACCAATCATATGAAAAATTATTTAAAATTAATTTTTCAAAGTGAAAACCAAACATGTACTAAACTCTAGTATATTTTATAAGAGAAAAAAAGTCCATTAATATAAAAATAATACACAATGAAAGGATGACAAGAAATCAATTAAGTTAAAAGAAAACAAAAGGCAAATAAATAAAAACTTCAATTTGTATTGATAATTTGGGTCAATTATTATTGTAACATTCTAAAAATTCAATACTATAAATAATAATAATTATATATGATGTAGTAGCTTGATAAATAGTAAATTGAATCACTAAATATGAAATAATTAATTAAGAGATAAAAAAACATGATAGATTAATAGATTATATTAAGAAAAAATTGATTATGACATAAATAAGTGTTGGTTAATTTAAGTAAAAGACTAGTCAACTTTGATTAATAAAACTCAATGGGAAGGAATTGATTAGTAAACTCATTAAGGATAATTTTGTAAGTAAAAACGAGATTAGTCTAGACGAAACAATTAGAGGCTTGAGCATCAAATTAATTAGTTAATGAATCTAAGTCTAATACAATTAACTAAAATAAATTAAGGCTTAATAAATTTAGTAATTTTAATTGATAATTAAGCTAATTAATAATTGGATCTTTTTATTAAAATAGAAAATTATACTTTTAATTACCAAAAAGATTTATGGATAAGTTAGTAATAATTTTAATTAGTGAAATTAAATGCTTTAAGGTGATTAGTGATTTGAAATTAAGTTAATTAAAATTAATTAAGTCTCATTTTATTAATTGTTTTGATCAGTTAAGTAATTTCATTGATTGTGTAATAAAATTAATCATTAGGAAAATTAAAATAACATTAAAAACAATAATTACTTAATTATGGATTAGAAAAATAATTATTCTACAATAAGTTAAATATAACTAATCAAATTACCAATTATTGAGCAAAAATAATAAAATTACAGGAAAACTAAGATAGACTTAAACTTATTTTAATTAGACCTCGTATGAGCCCAATTAAATGAAAGTTTCAAGTCTAAGCCTAGGGAGAGGGAGGGAAGTTGTCCATAAAAGGTTTCCATCTTCTCTCAAAATATTGTCTTCTCTTCCCAAATTTCTAAATTTTCTCTCTAAAGTTCAAAGCACTTTTCTTTATCTTACCATTTGAAATTGAAGTATTGTAGAAAAAATCCTTTGGCTTTCTATCAATACCATTAATCAAGCTTATTGAACAGAAGAAAAAGGGATATAAGGAGTTTTCTTGCTTAACTATGGATTATTTTGTTTTCACCATTTTATCATGTTCATTACTTTGCATTATCATTAATTATTGTGTTGATTTGGTAGAATTGACTGTAAGAGGAAAAATAGGTAATGAAAAAAAGTGTTAAGATTGTGTTTGATTTCTTTTAAAATACTTTCGTGTTGTGTTATGGCATGATGCTAGCATTTTTTTAGTTTTTGGGACCTTTAGAGTCATTAGTATTTTTTTTTTCAATTTTTTTAACATTGTTTGCTTTATTTAGAGATGTTGAATTTGTCTAAAACCTAGGATAAATTCTATAAAATTATTGGGAAGAAATTTTTGAAAATTGAAACAATTGAAATGATTCTTAGGCTATGAGAATGATATGATATTTTTCTTAAAATTAATTAAGTGGTTTAACTATTTTTAAATTTGGAATTATTAAATTATAATTTTTTTGTCTTGGAGGTAAATTAATTAGTCGAAGATAGTTGCAATTGGAATTAGGGTTTAAAAAATTTAATGTAAGTTACTTGTGTTTTTAGGCCAATGAAACATTTTATGATCATTTTTTAAAGTCTTTTAATATTTATTAAAAATAGAAAGATGAGTGCACTATTTCTTAACAACTAATATCAATAAATAGAAAAATAGTAATAAATGTTGTTATTTGGACTCGGAAATTTTTTTATATGACATCGAGACCTTAGAAATGACCTTTGTAAAAATTCAAAACAATTTGATATGATTAAGTATTTTTAATATTTTAGGTAATATTGAAAATAGAAAATGATGTATAAATAAAATTAATTAGAAAATTATATTAAATGGTAAAAATAATTTATGAATTTTTTTTAGTGAGAATAATAGGTTGTCATGGGGTATACTATTCATTTTCATAATATTTGGATATGATTTGATATTTGTCATATTTATTGGACATGTAATCTTATTATGTTATTTGTTGAAACTAATTGATATATTAATTTTTTTACTGTTGTAATTAAATTTACTGTTTTGATGGTTAAACCTTATAGGAAAACCTTACCTCACATTATAATGAACTTATTATGTTTTTATAATTTTTGTGAATTATTGACTATTTACTTTTATTTTTGAATTAAGCCTTATAACAAGGAGGGACAACCCTTGGACAATGTGTGATAGATACTCAATTTTGTTGTATGTGATATTAAATGCTTTGATTTTGGGAAAAATAGAAGTTACAAATTTTTGTTGGTAAAATGAACTTCTAATAGGATAGTGCATTTAGTAAAATTAGAAGTGACTCTAAGTAATTTGATGTTTAATACATAAGTAATGAATTAACAATAAAACACATAGTGAGAATGAAATAATGGAACAAATTAATAATTATAAAAATTAGAGCTTTGTACATAAATAAATGTGAAAATGACGAGTAGTACTTATACAATGAACACGAAAGACTACAAATTAGACAAAAAACATAAAATTGATAGTAGTAAGATGTCTCATAAAACTATTAAATATGGTGAATTACGAATGTTGTACCTAATGGGATAAAGTAATTGGTGTTAAATATGTGATATTGAAAGTAATGACTTATTTTATATTTTTTTTTATGAGAAATGTATGTAATGAGAGTAATATTTTTCAGGTGAATCGTATGAGTATGACGAATATGAAGATGTTCGAGATGGAATGAAACATAACAAAAAATATGATAGTCCTTCGAGGTGATGTGCCATTTGGACGAACGAGAACTTGGACGCTTCAAAATATGTCTCAATGATAGGACTATATGTTGTGATTGGCGTTAAATTTTT
The DNA here is from genome assembly GCA_026544285.1 of Pachyrhizus erosus. Lineage (NCBI taxonomy): Eukaryota > Viridiplantae > Streptophyta > Magnoliopsida > Fabales > Fabaceae > Pachyrhizus > Pachyrhizus erosus. Next base: position 13,921 of record JAMLFT010005895.1, read on the forward strand.
TAGCCACTGAGTGATGTGAGAGTGGTTGTAGTCTTCATATGCATACGAATGAGTATACACGTGTAAATGGTTACCATTGTATACGAGAAACATGAAAAGTCACATGAATTCATAATTAATAAAACTAAAAAAGGTTTTTAAGTTAATGAGATAGTCCTTAGAGCCTTTGGAGATAACATGATTGACTGATACTTGAAGGATTTGATTGTGGGTTGATGGACCTTGGAGATGGTTGTTGCTAATTTGTAAGATGTTTCACATGAAGTCAATTTGGGAATCTAAACCGATGTGAGATAATTCTAATTGGTGAGAATCCTATATGTGTACTAAGGTGAGGACAAACTCCTCATAAGTCATCTGACTTAAAGTAAAGTGACACTACTAAGTTTTGAGCATTCTAGTGATAAATGTAAACTAGTTTTTTTTTGGGACATGTGAGATATATGAAAGAGCTGTCTAGAACGATAATGTTTGTGTCTATGACCTAAGAGTATTGTTTGTTAGTCTTAATGTTACGGAAGACTCATCCATATATTTTATTTTATTTTAGTCAAAGACTAGTGTTTCTGTACGTTAAATGATGAGAGAATTAATTGACTATTGCAAATGCTAATGACATGGATGAAATGATTTAAGAAAATGAAGATTTTACAAGGATATTTCACAAGTTTAGATGAGAATATGAAAGTTAGATTTCATCGAGATACTGCTTTCAGAGTTAATCTTTTATGATTTAAAATAGAATAAATTATGTCTTTATTTTATTATGTATTACTCTAAGAGAGGTGACTCACATTATTATATCTTGAGTTTCAAGAATATTAATATGTATTTATGTGAATAAAGTATAATGATTTAATCATGAAAATGAAGATGTTTAAGTGAGTCTATTACTTTATAATTATATTATTGGAAACTAAATATTTTATTAATTATTTATTTGTTTAAAAATATTATTCTTTTAATATTTGTTTATCGATAAAATCATGAATAACATACAAATGAAACTTTTTTATGATTTAGATATTTACGAAGATATGATATTTTTCATGATATATATTTTTATTAAGTTATTTGTATTAATAAATGTTTTTAAACTAACGATGAATTAATGATGATACATATTTTAAAATTTTCAAATAATGTGATTTTATTTAAAAATTAAAAGATTAAAAAATAATTTTTATATATTTGAAGGCTATTTTCAATGATATAATTTTAATTATTTCATAAATTTTAAAAATAATAAAAAAATTCATTGTAATAATTAAAATTATTATAATTAAAATAGTATATAATTAGTGCAAATTCTCTCCATTAAGGACCACTAACATGGTAAGACACCTAAAATCATTAAGCATAATAAGAATCCTAATATTTTAACAATGTTGATGTTAAGTACTTCACCTATCATTACACGTTTGATTGTTAAGTTTAAATTTTACTCACTTTCATTTATTTATGTAAATTCATCAAAATCAATTCATTTCTTTGAATTGAAACTAGTATTTTCTTTTTTGTGTAAATTCAGTTATGCAATTTTTTTCTGTGTTCTTTTACTTATTTATAAATTAATGTATATGTATACAACAAACAACATTGAAGTTTGTGTTTGTGTTTATAGAAGACCAATGAACTTAATTAATTCTTCAATGTTTTTATTTGCAGGTTCAGCCATTGAATTTTAGAATTATCTTGAAATGCAGAATATAAAAATGTACACATATTCACGCTTCAGTTACAAGTATTTGAATTGGTCTCATTATTTTAAAAAAATTATATTTTTATTAATTTGCTTGTTTTATTAAGTACATAATGTAATTTCTTTTATTGACATCTACATTTATTTATTTACAATGTTCTACATCTCGTTACTTGAGGATTTGGACAATTACAATTAAATTCTAATTGACCCAATTCAGATAGCAAAAACAAAAAAGTGTAGTCAGAATTTTCATGAGGATCGAAAAATAGTATTATTCAAAATTATAGTAAAGTATCATTTTTACTTTAATGTTCGAACAATCTTTGGGATTCAAATGGTTCAATAATTAAGATCATAATTTTTATATATACATATGCAAGTGTAAAATTAAGGTGCTTATTACAATAAAAATTCACACATTTGATACACTTTTCTTAAAATAATTAAAATTATTCGTTGTCATGTAGAAAGATGTCATATCACAACATTTAGTCTTTTTTTTCTATTAAAATGCAATTGATTATTTCATTTTTTAATTTATAAAATTACATAATTATAGAAATTATGATATAAATGTGAATAATATAATTTTTATGATTTGAATTATTCCGATACTAATTTTGATCAAATTATTTCTAATTTTAATCAAGTTAATTTTATTCTCTTTTATTTTTTTTTATGAAAATTAATATTAAAATTACTAGAATTAATAACAAAATCAATAATTAAATTTATTTTTAATATAGTTATAAAATGATAGATAAAAAATTAATAATTAAAAAAATAAAAAGATTAAAAATCACACAATATAAAAAAAAATTTAAATCAAATGAAAAATATTATATGCAATACTGTTAGTATATTTGATAAAGGTTAAAATTGAAAAAAATTGCTTATTTTTTTTACAAAGTTAGTAAAAACACATAATTATTTGTTAAAAATAAATTAAATCAACATGTATAATAGTATAATCCATTAAATTTTACTAATTTTTTTATTTGTGATTTTGTTATTTTCTTATTAGTTAGTTGACATAATCTTTTGTTCATATGTTTTTATAGTATATTAAAAGTAGAAACAATATTGGAAGAGGGGAATGAAATAAAAAATATTTAATAATAAAAAATGATTTAAATATAAAATTAATTTTTAAGAATAATATTTTATTTTTATTTTAATTTTTAAATATTATTTTTTATTTTAATCTTTATTATTAAATAGTTTTTTTAATTTTTATTATTTTTTAAATAATGACATAAT
>JAMLFT010005896.1:0-16885 GCA_026544285.1 Pachyrhizus erosus
AAAATATTTTAAATTATTAAAAATGATATTTTTAAATTAAAAAAAATGAAAACTATACATTTTAAAATAAAAAGGATAAAAAAATATAAAAAAAAACTAAAACCAATAAAAGCGAACTTTAAAAATCTTACTGAAACTGAAATCTTATTGTTATCCTAAAATAAATAAAGAAACACACTTTATATTGATTTTGGTTTGCTATAAAAACTAATAGCACATTTGAAAATTCTTGTTTAGGAAATAATAATTTTATTTTATTTTCAAAAAGATGCAAAAAAAAATGTTTTTCATATTAAAATAAACCAAATCAAAAATCGAAAAGTAGAATAGACAAAACTTGTGGAGCATAATTTGATTCATTTGATTTATTAAATTTGTAATTAAATATGATATCTCAATTAAAAGTATAACTAATTACAATACAGTTGATATTGAGCTAGTCTAAATTTCAAAATATTGTGAATAAATATTAGTAAGATGGTGTCTATCACTATTAAGTCAATGCATATATCTTTCTTATTGTAACAAAAGAAATCAATGTATGCAAAAATGCCTTGTTCTTTATATTTTTGTTTTTAAATTTCAAATAAAAAACATATCCTTTTAAATTTCGTAAATTATTTTTAATAAACATTATATGTCATTATTTAATTTAAAACTTTCATGATAATAATAAAAAAAAATGGATGCAAATTTTGTCTATTGTCAAATTCTAAAAATCATGGAACCCAAATACCCAGCACGCACTAGAGACTGGACTATGATCTTAACCTAATTAGATTTGAGACAACCAAGTTTCAGTGTGTGACGTTGGTTCTTTCACCATTTAAATACATTTGTTTGGGCTTATCTTTCTATTTCAAGAGTAGGTTGGGCCATAATGTACTGAGCCTTTAATGGACATGACTCGGATATTATTCACTCTGTGGCTGTTCCGTCTACAATTCTTTTTTTTTTTTATGAGTATTATTAAAGAAACATTTTTTTTTTGTTGAGTAAAAATATTAGTTGGTCTTGAAACTGCAATTAACAGTTATTTTCGTTCTTATAAAAAAATTTAGCTATTAAAACTAACAACTATCTCTCGTTTTATTACTTAATATTAAACATATGTACATTTGTTATGGAATTTTTATCTTTTTAATCCCCATTTGAATCTAAAGATATCCCCACAGTCAAAAGTTATAAAATTGTTATTTGGAAACACTATAGTATCATTGAGAGCTCTATTTGCATAGCTAGAGATTTTGATAATTACACTATGCATCATTTATTTTTATATCTTTAGATATTTTAGACTTCTTCTTTTTTATTGATGTTTTAGAATTTCAAATTCTAGTGAATGTTTTTTTTTCTCTTTCAAAATAATCTTATTTAGTATCTCACTACTTGTAATACATGTATTAAGGATTAAAATATTAAATAAAGACATTTTAGTTTAAATATAATAACATTTTATTTTATTAAATATTTTTTTAATTTGTGTATTAACCTTAAATATATAAAATATGAAAATGAGACAATGTTATTTTAATCTCTCCTTTTGATGTGCATTAGTCATTTTAATTATTTATTTTGGACATTAAATAATTTGATTCCTAACATCAGCAACCAAACTCACTTATGATTGTCAACTTCAGTGATTAATTTGATTGATTTTTTAATGCTAAAAATCGGACAATTAAATGGTAATTGTAAAAGGTATGGACTAAATTTATTTTTTATAAGAAATTAATTTTTATACACTATTAATGTAAAAATATTATACTATTAATAATTAACATGACTTTTGTAGTCTGCTTGGATAGTAAATTTTAAGACAAAAGTTCTTTTTTTTAAAAAATTAAAATGTTTTGAGATAAAATATATTATTTAAATCAAAATTAAAATTTTAATTATTTATTAAAATATTTTAATTACTTAAAATCATATAATTTAAAATTTTATCATAAAAATAAAAATTTAAAATTTTTTATACATATTTTTTCTCTCTTTATTATCTTTTTTACTATTTTTTTTCTTTATTCTTTCTTTCTCTCTCCTCTCTTCTTTCTACCTTCTTTTTCTCCTCCGTTACTCTCCACTCCCTTACCTCTTTTTTAGTTTTTCTTATCTATTTCTCCTTCCTTTTCATTTCTCTTATTTTTCTCTCCTCTTTTTTTTCTCTTTCCTCTTTATCAATATTAAAATTTTAATTTTTAAATACATATTTAAAAATAAAATTTTGTATATAATAAAATTTAGATTATTTAATATAAATTAAAATTTAAAAATTTAAAAATTTTGAATTGATTTATCAAAACAAAATATTTAACAAATAAAGAAATTTTAAATTGAAATAATTTCAATTTTAAACATTTTAAATTTCTTAAAATTTTAAAATTTATGGTTCAAACACAACAAATTTATTATTCATTATGGTTTATAATTAAATAATATTATAAAAACCTTTTAAACTGTCCGTGCATACACTATTTGTTATTTTCTTACAATATTAAAGATTTAATTGATTTGTAGTTATAGTTTTAGAAATTAATTCGATATAGTATCATTAATTATTATACTTTTCGACGAAGTAATCATGCCCAACAACAGTGAATTGTAAACTAAGAAAAACGTTAGATGGAGTGTGTGAAAACTAAAAAAAAAAAAGGGAAGAAAGATCGACTCGAGATAATCATCATTAAGTGGCTTGAAAATAAATTCACTCATACTTTATCATAATTTACCACTTAACTACCCTGAAAAGCATTTTGGTTACTTAATCATGTATAAATAAATTATTATAATACAGCTACATATCATCATTAGAGAAATAATGTAAGATGTAACAAAAAGATAAATAATTTATGATTTTGCAATCAAAAGTTAGTGTTGTACACATAGAATTAGAAGAATAAAAAAAACTATTAAAGCAACATTTTTTTATAACTAATAGAATTAATACCTTTAATTTTACCATGAAATTTTAAAATATCTCACAATTTTCAATTTTTAGATTAATTATAAAATAAATTTCTTTTATCTAAGACTCATTTATATCTAAAATTTTATCAAATTCATCACACATGCTTGTACTTTCACTCATTTTTACTTTGTTATTTTGAAAAATGTAAAAGAGTTGATTCTCTCTTGTAATTTTGTATGTTTCTCTATTTTTTAAGAAAGGTTAATCAAATTTCAGATACTTGGCTAAATATGTCTTGAGATAATGTTTTTAATTAATTTCTGCTAGTTGTATTTCTTGATACTTTAGGTATAATGTTTTTTAAAAAGTAATTAATTAATTTTTGGCTCTTTTACCCTTAAAAAAAAAAAAAAGTTCTCCCCAGATTTAATCCCTTTTAAAATATGTACTGTGTGAGGATAAAACTCACTTTTTCTCCCATAAACTAACTACTAACTGAGCCACGTTTATCGAGTTTAAATCGCCAAATTGCTCTATTATAGAAAAGGAAGATTAATTTCTTCATATACCTGAGTTTTAGTTAACCATAATTCACATAACATGACGCAACATTAGTATCTGACGAAAGATGTTCACATTTTTACTTCAAGCATGGGCTCCATGCACTTAATGAATTTGGACACACGGCATTTTAAGTCTCTTAATTATTTTTTTCTCTCACACAATTTAAATATTGAAAACAAGAGTAATACATCAATATAATTCCTAAAAATATATGTATGGGTTAATTTAGTCTCTAATATTATAAAAAGTAAATGTAGTTTCCTATTTTGATATATATAATTTGGTCTCTTGAAATTAGCATTTGTGATCAGTTTAGTCCCAACATTACAAAATTAGTCAAGATTGATCCCTTAATTAAATAATTGTTATTAAACTTATTCTTAAATTTGATAATTAGTATTACTTTTTTTTTTTAGATTTCCATGTAGAAATCAAGAAATATAATAATTTTTTATTCTAATAAAATAGTTTTAGAATTTTTTATTTTTATTTCACAATAAATATATATAAAGTAAGAATATAATTGATAAAAAATAATTAATATTATTTTAAAATTTAAAAATAACATATAAATAAAAATATTTTTTTTTAAAAATTGACAATTATAAAGAATAGGAAGAAATAATCACTTTGGTCCTTGATTTTAGTAACCAAGTTAATTACTAATGCAAATAAAATTAGAGACAAATTTGATTGATGTACATTAAAATCAGGGGTCAAAATGACCAGTAGTTCTTAAAATTAAAGATTAAATTGATAGTTCCTTCTAAAAAAAGAGACTAAATTGATAGATTCTTAACAATTGTGAATTTTAAGGACTGAAGTCTTTTTATTATAATTTCATGAACTAAAATAATTAGTTATTACATTTTTTTAGTTTACTCTAAAAATAATTTGAATTAGTCTCCTCTAAAAATCAACAACTTCATATTGAATGCATGTTCACGAATATTTCTCTTTTTCCATTTCTATTCCTCCTTTTCTCTCTAATTCCCCTTTCCTCTCACCATCATTGAAAGGTCTCTGTAGTCTCATACTTGACCTGTCATTTGGAAAAACATAAATAAATTAAAGAAGCATAAATGTACCAAAAAAAGAAACATAAATTGGTTATGAACAGACAATATGATAGAGACTTAATTGTCCTCCAATTCATCAAGGAGATCCAAGAAAGGTTTCATGTCTCTTAGCCATTGTCTTTTTTTCTTTCCAGTTAATCACCGTTGTTAATGAATTTTTTAATATATATTTTTTTATATCTTTGGTTAATTGTTCTTTGCCAATGTTAGAGCTGGTAAGTGATAAGGTGTTGAAAATTGTTGTAATTAAAGATTCTAACAAAGTCCTAAAAGATTGAGAGCGGAAGAGCTCAAAATTTTTATTTATTTTCTGAAGTCTTCAATTTAATATTAAAGGTTTTCAAAAGTCAAAATTAGTTAAAGATAGTAACAGAGCCATGTGAGAATGAATATGTTATTTTGGGAATAATTTTTTTTTACCTATTCTTGTCTTCGTTTGAGAGATTAGATGTATATGTCTCATTCCTATACTTACTAAAATAATATTAATTTATAAAAATATATCTATTTAAAACTGAATTTTGATACCATTAAATTTAAATAACTCTTAAAAAATACAATTATTTAAAATATAAATTTAACTTATTATAAAAATAAAAAAATATATAATAATTAATTTATTTTAATAAAATATGAGTATAAATATGAGATGAGTAATCATTCTCATTTTAAAAAATCAAATAATATCTATACTCATGTGCATACTTTATCAAAACAAATATTTTATATTAAATTCGAAGCAAGTTTGGATGGTATCTGTATATACGAAATTATTGTCATTCCTAAAACTAGTAGTAATTGTCAATAGAGTCTTGCTAAAGGCATCATTTATGAAATTAAACGGAATTTTTTTTATTAAAAGTTATATTAAAATATATTTAAAAATAATAAAAAATGTAATTTTACATATTTTAATAAAAATTTATTATTTGCACTTTTTTAATCAGTCCTTTAAGATATTAGTTAACAAGTATTTTGTTAATAATAGTAGCAATAAAAAAAGAAAAAAAATATTTATTTACAACTACAAAAAATATTTTACTATTAAAATACATAATATAAAAGTGTTAGACATGTTCATTTTTAGGAATTGAAATATAATTTTAAAAATAATTATCATAAAAATCATGAAGTTTATCATATATATATATATATATAAAGAATAATAGTGTATTTAACATTTAAATGACAAACCAATGTGATCTGAGCATATCTCAGAAAAAAAAAAAGAGAAAAATTTATTCCGTTCCTTAATTAACTACCATAAGATATACTGTGATACAGTATATCCTCTGTCTCTGTTAGTATACATAATTTTTAAAAAATTTATTATGATATAATTTAATATTATACTAATTATACGTTTTACAATTGAATTTTTTGCTCGATCCTTAAATATAATCAAGTTTAAACTTTCAACCAAGTAAGTTATCACCTTTGACAAACTCAATGATGTAGTCCCCTGAAGACCTCAATAATAGTTATTGCAATAAATTCTCTTTCATCTTAATTGTATTGCCATACCTAGCTATTTTTTCTTAAACTTTTTTTGTCCAAGATATCCACAACCGATAGTTGAAAACCAACCTTTAAAGTACCAAAATTTATTTTAAAAAATAACTTTTCTCAATGCATACTCTCCCATACACATACACCTAGCGACTGGCCACCTAATCAAGACTAAAAAGAACATAATTATTTATCAACTTTACCAAGAATATTTGGTATGTTGGTACAATCTTCTTTCTTTATGTATTAGTGGAGTTCTGATACAAGTGAAAAGGCAGAAATTTTGGACACCTTTCCCACCACATATACTCGATGTAACACCAACAATTATCACGAGAATGGTTGAGTTTATCCACATACTATATTTCTAGTCTTCAATTTGCATGATGCATGGTCCTATCCAATAGTCATCATTCCGTGAAGTGGACATATTCACGGTGGAAAAGTAGGTAGATTCGGCTTGCTAAGATTTCATCAACATGAGTTTACTAGCTCTAGTTTAGTGTGTGGCTATATCTATCTTAATTTTTGTTTGATCTCCTCGGATTCAAGAATAAGAATATGATGTCGCTATCTAAAATGAGAATGGATGATTGCAAAAGCAAGTATTTTGATTCCCACAATTACAAAATTTGTTCTCTTTTATAACAAGTATTTTGAAAGTCACACAAACAACAGTTGAACATTTCTGTTAATTAACCGTATGAAAACTTTAGTATTCACCACGTATCTCTATTATTTTATTTTTTTTACTTTTTTAGTTTGAGCAATTATAAAAGTCTAAACAATTTGATCTGTGTCAGTTTGGACTTTGGACCCTTCTCTTTATAACTTCCGCGTTTTTCATTCATCTCGACGTCAAAATATTTCAATGTTTGTTTTTAATAGGAAAACAAACACGCTTTAATACAAAAATAATAATGATTGCTCGGACAAAAAGTAAAATATTAAATTTGTATGTACTTATGTATCTAAAGCTGGTTTTAATTAAAATTATCCCATCAACATTATTCTTCTCGAATTAATTTTATAAAATAAAGTTGATTCAGAATTAATTAAATTTATAAATGCTAACATAGAACACATTAATTAATGTTGCTTCCTCTCTAGCCACCATAATTTATACACTGGCAAGCACATTCTATCCAGAAGCTGCTTCTTCCCCAAAAAAGTCATGGTTTTGTCTGCTTTGATATTGACCATTCATGCCGAAAACAAAAAAACGTGATTAAAGGTGCGCAATTGTGACTCTTTAGTGATGTTCGTACGATAACGTGAGTTGTGCAAATTGGTTGAAAGGATTTGAACTTGAAGAGTTCAATTTCCCCGCTTCATCCCCTCTTAATAATATATTTAATGAATATAGCTGAATGTTGAATTTGTAAAAAAATTTAGGTTGATCCCCACAAAATATAATCTTGGAGAGGGACAGAGAGCTTAAATGTGATTAAGTCTAGACATAAGATTAAATCTATAATCGAAACTTATTAGAATAGTTGGAAGTTAACAATCTTAATTACTATGATTACAATAAGTTATCCTCCTTTATCATGACAATCTCCTGTTATCTTTATTCAAGAAAAAAGTTAAAAATATTTATAATAATTTCTAAAATTCTAATATATTATAAGGGCCTGAATAGTAATGTTAACATAACATAAATTCACCAACACAAATTAGAGACAGCAAAGGGAGACTTACACATTGTTTGGTTTGTGAAATGACTGATTTATAAGGGAAAGAAAATAAATTCATTTGTTTAAGTATTTTGTAAAAAATACTTTTTTTTTTTAATGAAACGAGCATTTTTTTTATGTGCTTGTTTAATTTTTTTAAAAAAAATATTTTATTTTTTATTTTCTAAGAAGCAAATTTTATCTATTTTTAAAGCATTACTTTTTTAAAAAGATATTTTTTTAAAATAACTTTTTAAGTTAAAACAAACTGAACTAATATTTCAATTTTATTCTTTCCTTGTTTTTTTATGGTATAAAAGAGGGAAGGAAAAATTAAAAATTAAGTGGGATCTACTGTTTATTTGTTCCTTTATATTTTCAAACAAAAGGAAGAAAAATATTTGTAAGGTATAAAATGACATATATATTATTTAAAACATTTATGTCATTGTGTGTATATATATATATATTTAAATTTTTTCTACTAAATAATTTAATAACACTTTTTAACTAAACTTTTTTATTTTGAATTTTTTAGCTAATACTCTAAAGACATTATTAGCATTTATCTTACAAAAATTGATAAAAAAAACTACTTTATATGATTTGGATATGGTGATTTTGTATATTTTACACAAAAAGATTAAAATTAAATTTTAAAATTTAAATTTAATTAGAATGAATTTACATTGTGTAATTATAAATTATGATTATTAATTTTTATAATAATTTTTTCAAAAGTCATATTTATAATAATTTTTAATTAATTAACATAATAAAATCTTTGCATTGTCAATAAATGAAAATAAAACTCTATAAAAATTACAAAATTATATTGTATATTTTTAAATTTAAAGATAAAAGTGTACATTTTCTTAATTTGAAGGAATAAATTAAAATTTTTCCAAAGAAAAATAATGATAATGTAACATATGAAAATAAAAGGAGGACACATAAGAAGATGCAACAGGAGAAATTGCAAGATACAGTTACAAAGCGACAAGCGACAGCTGATATACATGATCAGGGAAGGAGAATGAGTGAGAGAATCAAAATAATGGGTTGATTCTGATGTTCCTCCAAAAATTTGTCTAGTTCTTACCCTAGATTCTAGGTTTCATTTATAATTTATGTTTTATCTGTATAGCTACCATTCTTAGTAACCTTAATTCTCTTGTAAGAAATTCCATTACTGAATAATACATACATACTATTCCATTTTATTCACTGTTAATTTTGATTTGATTAATTGTGCTCATAACAGATAATCACTAATTGGACTAAAAAGTAATAAAATAATTAATTTGAATACTTCTATATCTTCCAATAACATCATTTTTAAAATTATTCTAATTATTAAAAAAAATATTGAATCCTTTTTACATTTTTATTATTTTAAGATATCAATTTTATTTACTTTTTATTTGATATCTTTTTAATAAAATAAAGGAAAAATTATTAAGAAAATTATGTTGTGCCTAGCGCACTTAACATAAGAAGATATAATATTACTCCATTCATTTTATTATGACAAATTTATATTTTTAAATTAGAACTCGTCAACATACGATTTTGTGCCTTGCGCACTTACCCTCACATCTTATTTAATTAATAATTAAAGAAATACTATATTAATTATAATCATTGGTTGAATGATACAACGATACTATTGCAACCATAATATATTTCAAATTTGAAAATTTAATGAGATAAACGATTTTCCACGTACTATTTGCTTCGTATTCATAACATACTTTATATTCAACTTTTAGTTTTGTATAATTTATTGAGCTGTTGTCTGAGGAGGCAAGGCAAGGCAACACGAGAACTTCTTTTAGTGGAAGCTTGCTTATTTCTTGTCATAATAAGTTTTCTATTATTTTTTATAAATAACTTCTTTTCATTATCTATTTCTGCAATATTCATTATCTTCTCTAATTTCGTATGACATTTACTTTCTTTTCTCTTTGTATTTCTCTCTAAATTGTAAAGTTTTGTTATAAAAAAAATTACAAAGAAGTAGCATTGTCCAGTATGAAAACAAATGAGACGATATTTATTAGTAGAAGAGTAGAAAACTGAACTAATGAACCTTATTTGGTATATTTGGTTTAACATCTCAGTAAAATTTTCATATTAAGAATGTGATTCTTAGAAACAAATAATTATAATTATCACATCCTAAACATGATTATTTACATCTCAACATGTTTCTAAGCACGCTAATTTATATATTACAAGTACAACTTCCAAAAGAAAAGATAGACATATATATTAATATATATGTATATTTTTTTCTTTCTCCTATTTATTTAGAACCTTCCTACTTACCACTATAGTAATCTAATTCTCGTTTTGCACCTAACTCCACATCTTGAGCTTTATCTTGGACGTCTCCACTGACCTTGTAATGATATCTTTGAGCCACAAACAGAAAATAAACCAAGTTGAGGACTCCAATCCCTGCTACCAGATAGTAAAAGTAATCAAGCCTGCCAGCATTTATATCATTTGTCAACCAATCTGGATGGCTATGTGTTCTAGTGGCATGATGAACAGCGGTGACTAGTGCACTGCTAACATAGCTGGCCCCAGCAAAGGAGCATGAGAACAATGCATTAGCAATGCTTCTCATGTGCTCAGGAAATTGCCTGTTGAAGAACTCAATTTGTCCAATTATATTGAATGCCTCACACAGACCCATCAGGACTAATTGTGGAACCAGCCACAGGACTGACATAGGGGCAATTCCAAGTGGACTTGGATTTGAATTTGCCAAATTTCTTCTCACTTTTTCCACCAATGCAGCAACTACCATGGATAGAATAGAGAACACCATGCCAATTCCAATTCTCTGGAGGAGAGTGATACCCCCCTCATGCTTAGTGACTCTTCGTAGTGCTGGTACCATGATTCTGTCATAGAATGGTACCCACACACCTATGGTGAGGAATGATATGACTCCAAGTGAACCAGCTGGGATTTGGAATTTGGGTCCAAGGTGTCTATCCATTTTCATGGCTTGTGACACAGTAAATGTTGCTTGTTGTGCCATGGAAGTAAAACCAAGGATCCCAGCAGCCCAAATTGGGAAAATTTTTGCCAAGCATTTTACCTCTTCCACTTGTTGGATGCTGACAAGTTTCCACTTATGCATTCTACTGCCATCAGGCTTTAGCTCCCCCTCCATTATTACAGCTGCTTTATTCAAAGCTCTATTAAAAATAAATCAGCTCATGTTAGTTGGAACATTTTTATATAATAATCTTTAAGATATTATTGGTAGCAACTTTAATTATTGGTCAATGATGCAGGATAATGACACACGCACCCATGATAACAACATATAATAAAGCTGTTGCAAATGCAAATTGGATTCCACACCTCAAAGATAGAGATATCCATCTTACGTACCTGAATTGGTTGGTCAACGGTAGCTTTGACAAAATGTGTGTCCCAATAAGTGGAGGATCATAGAAAACCCCATCAACATGCTTCTCACTCGGAAGCTTAATTTTTCGTTTTTTATAAGCGGCCACGAGAACTTGTGCAATACTAGAGAAAATGCTTCCTTCGGGCTTCACATGCACGTAGATCCTTGTTCCCACAAAGAACATGATGATGGAACATAACATGCACAAGGTTGGTATGGCAAAACCTATCTTCCAGCTAACAGAGTCTTGGATATAGACAACAAGTGTTTGCGTGATCAACAACACCACTGTAAAGGTGGTGTAGTACCAATTAAAGAAGCTATTGATCCCTTTTTTCCCTTCATCTGTGGTGGGGTCAAATTGATCCACACCAAATGGGATACTACATGGCCTAATGCCAGCAGAGCCTATGCTTAAAAGGAAAAGTCCCGTAAGTAGAGCTCCTATGTTAGATGTGCTAGCTCTAACACATTGGTTCAATGCTTGTTGCTGAGGAGTGCATGGTGGAGGATGCAACTCTGGTAACCATGCTGTTAAAGTCACCACGACCATACCCTGTCACAACAATTTTCAATACAAAATTCAATTATTTATATGCCTATGTGTGTATTGAATAAGAGTACATTTAATAAACAATTAAATAAAAATAAAAATATTTAATATCTTAAAAATATAAAATGTATTCAATATTTATCGTATAAATGAAGTAGGAAAAATATAATAGGACAGTTTAGAGTTATTCACGGAATAAACATCCTAGAAGGAAAGTTAAAGACAAAAGATACTAATGATGTCACGTTTGGGATCATATATTGGAAATGACAGATGTGAAAGGAAAAAGGTAGTTGCACAAGTCTGACTTTGCCGACTACTGGTGAGGGTCGGTTTCGTTGTTTTGATCACAAACAAATTAAAACTATTTAGATTTTTTTTTCATATATACAAATCATAAATTAAATAAAATAACCTTTATTTTATTTTTTTGTCTATACCAAAAAAATATTTTTATTTTTATATTTAGGAAACATTTTAAGGATTACAAACAACCCACTAATTCAATTTGTTTTCTCCCTTGCTTAGAATTAGAATATATTGAAATTGTTGCCTTTACTCCATCTTTACTATCAAATTAAGTTCAGTTGGACTCTAGTTGAATTTCAGTATTAAAAAATTGCAAGTCGATTATCACGTTGAACAATAAAATATGAAGACAGGTGAATCAGGAAATGATTATATATAGTATTGGGTTTTGTTAACAACGAGTAAAAAAATATAAGTGGAAGTTTTTCTAAGATAATAATTGTTTTATATAATAAGTACTTTTATTCAACAATATTTTCAATTTTATCTCTTTAACACTAATCCTAAGAAAATCTAATTTGACTAATATCAGTACAACTAAAAAATATTTAGAAGACACACTACGTTTTCCATTTGTTTTGTCTCTTTCTACGTTTCCATCCACGGTTCCAGTGACTCTACGCAGTGTCTGATTTTGAAATTTCAGTTTTATTATATAAATAAATATTTTTATTTTAATTTATTAAAATTTAAAACCAAATATAAGAGTAATATTATTTGTATAACAAATTCATAAGTCACTTTTCTACAATATTACTTTTTCTTTGCATCGCCATCGATCAAATTAGAAGTTATTTGATACTTCTTTTTCTTTTGTTGGTACATGCTAACTTTCTTTTTGTTGCATAATCTTTTGTGCAATTTAGAAATGCAAAATATAATATACACTGCAACGAGTGGTTGAACAATTACAAATAAAGTGCTATTTAATTTATTTATTAAATTAAAATGGCAGCCGCTCCTAGTTATATCGTAATGAAAGACCACAAAATAAAATAAAAGAAAAATGATCTGTGGCACACAAACCTATTTCAGACCTAGAAAGATATAAAAGAGACGAAAAAAAGTATCACTATAGTAAGTGATAAAAAAACAGTGATGAAGAAAAATGATGAGTGATAATGTAATGTTTGGAGTAAATGAATGTTCATGTATCATGCATTATTTAAAACAAAAATATAAAAGTTTAGGATATAAAAATCATGAACATAACAATTCTAGGTATTGCAGTAAAAAAAAAATAAAAATCTCTAGGTGTTATGTTGCAGCAAATTATCAATGGTGTTGTTCTCCAGAGTCAGAAGTTAGAGAAAATTAAGTGACCATATAATAAAAAGAAAAAAAAAAGTGACAATAACGAAGGTTGTTCACTCAGACTACTCTACAAGTCTAAAAAACATTACAGAGAGGATGAAAGAAATTTGTACCAGTAGAGAAGAAAAGGATGCAAAAGCTATAGTCCGGAAGCGACCCACATATGCATCAGAAATGAAGGCACCAATCAAAGGGAAAAAGTTGGTGATACCACTCCATATGTTGAGAATGTTCGAAGCATAAACTTGGTCCAAATGAAACTCTCTTGTTAAATACACCATAAAGTTAGCAAACAAACCAAATGCTGCCAACCTCTCAAAAGTTTCATTGCCTGTAACATTAACTCCACACAATAAGTTATCTAGAAAAAGAAACAAAATCAAATTATTTGTAATTGACCTTTCTTTTGTGAAAGAATGATTATTGAAGAAAATAAAAATAAAATAAGACCTAAAATAAAAGGCATAGCCTTCCATCCTCCTGGCTTCTTATTGGGGGATCTTGAACTATTTTTGCTTAGTTCTTCACTGTTTTTTTCTTTTTCTGCTGCTGAAGTTGAAGAAATGCCACTTCTACAGCATAAAAGTGACCAAGAAGAGTGAGAGACAGAGAATTTTTTTCCCTTATCCTCTGAAGCCGACATTTTCTCACAATATTTCTCTACTGATTATGTTTCTAGCTACCTCTAAGGATGTTCCATATATGTGTTAGGCAGTGGTGGGTTGGAACTAAGAACCCAAGGCATTGCTTTATATAATGCTCAATGATTGAATGGTGTACGTATATGATGATTGGACAACGTAGCGGTAGTAGAATGGTATTCAATTTGTATAATACTTCCAAGGGAAAACAATTTAGCGAGTGCTGCGTTTAGGACTCATGCACGAGCAAAATCGATTGCGTGCAGTTTTTGCTATGCTCAGTGGACGTGTGGGGACCATGCACCCACGTTCAAACCTCTGTTCCGATGGGTGGCACTATCTTTCTTCAACGACCACTAGTAATATGTGTAGTTTATGTAGGTTTAATGTTAGGATTAAATACAAGAAGAAAGGTATTTCTTTTTTTTATTTTTATTAAATTATGTTTATTTTAAGAATTAAATTTATGATTTAATGTAATTATTGTGCAACTAACATTACTATTTGTGAATATGATTGAATAAATTAGAACGTTTTTAGAAATTAAACATTAAAATAAATTTATTTTGAAATATATGTTACTATCAGCTGTTCTTATTATGGATTACATCAACTCATTAATCAATTTGTTTTTGTGGTAATCAATATCAAATTTGTTAGTTTAATTATATAGTATGATATTATATATTTTTTTAATTAAGACAAACTCTTAAAGATTGAATTAAGGACTATTTAGATTAACGATTTGTTGATATATAAAAGCTAATCTCATATTATTTTTTTAAAAATAACTTATTAAAATAATATAGTAAAAAATTATCCAAAGTGTGTATCTTATTAAGTGATCTTATATAATAAATCTTTTGCAACTATATATTTAAGGCATGTTGGGCTTAATGTTTAACAACTTAATATGGTTCAAGTCTTATCCAATCAAATGTAAGAATTTTAAATGTTTTTAATAATTTTATTTCACTAATGAGGAAATTATTAATTTTTTTTAAATACATGTTACATCAAACTAACGATTTTAACTTTAATCACGTGAGATAAAAAATGCTAGTCAAATTAGTTTTACTAATAAACAGTCTCATATATGTCAGAACAACCTTAATTTAGTAAGTGAAAATGTTCTATTTCAGTGAATCGACCTTTAGTTGGAGATAACTTTAGAATTTTAAATGAGTTAGACTCGACTAAATTTAATTGGGATCCATTATATATAATATATTTTTTTTTCTTTAGTTGGAGATAACTTTAGAATTTTAAATGAGTCGGACTCGACTAAATTTAATTGGGATCCATTATATATAATATATATATTTTTTCTTTAGTTGGATATAACTTTAGAATTTTAAATAATTCGTACTTCACTAAATTTAATTGGGATCCATTATATATAATATACTTTTTTTTTTTACATGTGGATCCATTATAATATTTAATACCGTTATATTGTTTCCTTTTGTTCATAAAAAGATATACCGCTATATTGAAGATTTTAGGTTTAAAAATAATATTTATAAATAAAATGTGACTTGCGCACCGAAATTAATATTACGGTTCAATATATATCTTGGTTTCATTCTTTGTAAATAATTAATTACAGGTGATAATTAATGATGTAGGAGAAAAAATGCCAATATATGTTATGATCTAATAACATAATTAATTTTTCATACTATTTAGTTAATTTTTAAAGAATTATTATATTGATTTTAATAACATGAGATTCGATTTAAGGATATATGGATTTATATTATCATTTAATAAAATTATTATGTATAATAAATTTGTTATCTTTTTAATAATTATAATAAAAAATGAGATAATAATAATAAATTTTAATTAATTAATAACATATTTTTTTACACTAACAATATATAAAAATTAACCTCATTTACAAATACTATAATTTCGTGAAAATTTTTTAAATAAATATTTTTAGATAAAATAAGGAAGGAATTAAAAAAGTTTACTCATAATACATACTTAGAATAAAAGTTGAAAGGTATTTTAAAAAAAAATTATAATGAAAGTGAGACTTTCAAAAGTTTTGACAGAAAATGTCGTGCTATTTCCATCTTTCGTCTTGCACCTTCCAGTGAACATGATCACTTGTCAATATACACTGATGAGACATTTCTGCACCTCATGACCACTATTAAGGGTCGTAACTAATTACTATAATTAAATTTAATAAAATAGGTAATTTAAAACCATTACTTATCATTAAGAACTTGATTTTATCTTGGACACTTTGCCATACCCAATATGCAAAATAATATACAGACAAAAATTATGCCACTTGATTTTGCAAGTGCTGATTCTGTCACTAAATGTTCTCTATTTATCATCCTTCACTTCAGAACGAGACAAAGGCATTATTCGACATTGATAAGTGGAAGTAAAAAATAAAGGTTTTGTGATAAACAATGAATCACTTACATCATATCACTAGTCATTTTGAACGGACTATTATCTATATCCCTTTACAAAATCTTTGAAATCATTCTCTTATTATCTTATAAACAAAATTAAATATTATCTTATATACATAATATTTAATTTTTTTCGTTCAGTATATAAGAAAATTGATAAAAAAAATATCACAAAATTTTAAATTGTCTATTTTAAACGTCAATCTGAATTAGAAAGGAGTCAAAGGATACGTCTATTTCAATGTTCCAAAGATAACATGGATTGAATGAACAGATTGACAGTAGATTGTGTTCTATAAAGTATGATCTGATAAGCCCTAATTGTCTCACAAAAATTGAAAAGAGCAAGTTTAACGGAGGGTTACTTTCTAGATTTTTTGTGTTGGAAGTACTGCTTTATATATTACTATAACATGAGTGCGTGTCATGTATGAACAAATTTTGAGAATAAGATGATA
>JAMLFT010005897.1:0-16882 GCA_026544285.1 Pachyrhizus erosus
AAAAAATTAATTTTAATTTTATAATTATAAAATTTGATAAATTAAAATTATATTACTGAGGATTAAAATAGTAAAATTGTCAAAATTAATGAATTAAAATAACATAATTAATATTTAAGAGACTAAAGTTATAATTTTATAATACTAAAAAATCTAAATAATATAATTAAAATCCAAAAGACTAAGAATGTACATACTTTAAAAATTAAAAATATAATTAAACCATTATTTTAGTAAGTTTTCTAACCAAATTTATAACACAAGTTTTGATGTAATAAAAGTTTATTGAATAAACACTTAATTTTTTAATCTAAACTCACCATTAATTTCTATTGGTTATAGATAAACCCCACGCTTCTAACATCAATATACTACTAGACACCATGTTTAAAAGAACTAGTGCGGCTGTGCCTACTTATAATCTATTTATCTACAATCATATTCTTCCTTTTAGCCATGCTACTATATTATTCATCAAATTCTTTCATTAGGGGAAAAGAGAAATATTATGTATGCTTGAAACGTGAGAATGCAGTTACATTACTCGCGAAAAATTTTACTCACCAAAAGGGTGTAAATAAATTATGAGAAAAAGTTGTACAATGTAATAAACTTGGGGAAAATTTCTAATGTTTACACATATTACAACAGATAAAAGTAATAACCTTTTCTGAGCTACACACATCAGTAATAGTAAACTGTGAAAAGCTTGCTCTTCAAATAAAGATGTCATCTTGACAACAAGATATAAGCCGCAGATTAAAACAATAATCATCCGGTAAAAGGAATCGTGTTAACAAGGTCATAAAGTCTTTTTCTGGTGATCCAACCCCTACTCATCATTTTCTTTTCGTTGAAGGAGATATCTTGACAACTTTGCTCTGAATCTGCAGTGCTTCATCTGTCACATATATTCCAGTCGAGGCCAATTTCTTTGCACAAATATACACGATACTTATGTCTTCTTCTTCTTCCGTTTCACTTCCCCAGTATCAGACCTTTCTTCTAAACGTTTGGATTGTCGAGCACGTATCTCAAGCAGTTTTGATCTTGCATCATGAAAAAGAGCATCTGATCTTGAAGCCATCATTTGCTGAAAGATCATTTCAAAATTGAATCAGTTTGTCTACCAATGGTGAATAACAGTTCTGCAGAATTTTTTTACACAAACCTGAATATGATCCATGGCTGCAAGGTTAAAACCAAAGATATCTTTCCATCCCTAGCACAAAGTTCGGACACCAAATTGTCAAAATGATAGTCAAGTTCATCAGTTATTTATACTGAAAATAATGGAATAACAGAAATATCTAATTAAGAAATAGAAATCCTTTGAGCAGGACTAATTGCCTTACTGGCAAAAAATATTCTCTAGTACTAAAGTAAAAGCTCGATAGTACTGAGATGATAAATTAAATTTAAAAAATTATCAGGGCACCTACTAGTTCAAATTGATAAGAAAGCAGCAATACTATTTATATTAGAATTGTCAGCCATAATCATCAGATATTTGATTCTAATGAAACAGCGTAAGTCTGTAAGATGTATGACAGCATGCTATCCGAATACTCTCAAAATCAGTATTCATTAGCATGCCATGCATCTCAAACATTCGAATAAGAGATAATAAAGAATTACCAATATAGTAATTTTTGACAAGGTTAGCTTGTGTTTCATCCTCCTCTGAAAAGATTTATTTGTTCCAATTTTATACATTTTCTTAAAGCAAATATTTTAAGAGTATCTGAGTATGGAGCATATCCCATCATCCACTTTTCAAACCAAACTTTCACAACAAAAATGCATCACAAATAGAATAAATATACAAAAACTTTATGTGCAACCAAAAGAGCATCCATAAATTCCAAAAAGTATCATCAATTTCTTCAAGGGATCCCACATTCACAGGCATGTTAAACCTAAATAATTTATTAAATAATCCAAGGCACAGGGGATTTTACGATAATTATATTAAACAGCTATTTTAAATCTAAAACCTGCTTTCTGGCAGCAAAGTTTCGATGTACCAAATATGACAAAGCTTCAATTTTTTTAGAAAAACATAAAAATTCTAGCATATTTACCTTGACCCTTTCATAAAAAATGTTACTGAAAACAGTCAAGATAGGTCGGGCAGCTGGCGTGGTTAGAAGCTGGTTGTAATGTGTCTGTAACAGCAGCATACCTATTCTGCAAACAAGCTCAACCTGCAATTATCAGGAAAACATAAATACTCATATCTAGTGAAAAAGTCTTTACAACTTTTAAGTATAATTCTATACACATTTGTTACTGCAAAGACGTTAATCATCATCATTATTATTATGTCTGATAATGGAATTTGTCATGCATATATCCTATTTAGTCGTGAGGATAGAAAGAACATGTAAATACAGGTGGTATAAAGAGATGATAATAAGGAAACGGAGCCTATAAGATATTGACCAATACGACTTACTTTAGTACATCAGAAAACAAATGTGTACAATTTTTGTTTTTGAAAGAAACTATTATTAGAAGGAAGCGATTATGAAGAGAAGAAAATGAGAATAAGATTTCTGCAAATTAAGCCACAAAAGTAAAGAAAAGGAGATACATATACAACAATATTTTAAAGAATGATAAAATTACTAGGCAGACAGAAACCTTATCAGAATATGAAGTCCAGTCTTTCAAGTATGACAGAAGATTCAAAGCATCTGAAAATGGTAGAGCCTGCATAAAGGAATGGTATACATTAGACTAGATTTTTACAAATAAAAAAAAGAAGGCAAGTATAGCTATCATTTTGTAGTGGTTGTGCCACTTCAACGTGAAAAAGATCAAGCATAGCTAATGTTTCTTTATATTCTCGAATTTACATTGTGTCAGAGTATAAAAAGAAAGACACTACGGACACCTATGGCCATTCCCCTAACACCACTGATGCTCTTCTGTAAACCATTTAATTGTTTAAGAAATTATATCTCATAATACATTATATAAACAGATTTTTTTTAATAGAAATCCTAACTTATAATATCACAGTGAATTTTATAATCAATGTTAATTAGTATTTTAGTTTTGAACACTAACTTCACAAAAGATGGTAAAAACATTTAATTAAAAAATTACCATAGGTTTTTGGTCTCTTATGAATTTATATCAATTTATTTTTCTAAAATTAAAGATATGAACGTTGTTTTGGTATAATGAGGTTTAAACTTATAAACTAATGCAAAAACTACCCAACACATGAACTGAAAGGTATAGTCACTCGTTTGATAATATTGTTAATATAATTTTGATTAGATGAACAGAAAATATATTTGGGATTCGTTTCAAAGAGCCTATTTACAGCTTACTTGGACTTATATTATGACATAAACAATTAAGCATGTGTGTAAATATTTGAGAGGGCCTATGAAAAAAGCTTATTATGAAGTCCATAAGCTGTTTTCAGCTTATTTCAACAAGTTGCCAGAAATAGCAAATGAAAAAAACTTGCAGTTTATATGAAGATAGTTTAACCTTATTTCCTCTTCAATCATAAAAACAGTGTATACATAAGTGGTTATATATTAAATTAAGTACCTATTTAATAAGTCATATTAAGCTGTTTATCCAAATGAGCCCTTGAACTACTTGCCTCTCAACATGCATATAAGCCAAATATGATATGCAGAAATATTATTATGATCTGGAATAAAATATACTAAACCAAATAGAGTTGATGAGGAAATTTAGTAGTCTAATTACCATAGAAAAGGTCAAAATTTAATTAACTTTCATCATAAATGGTTGTATATAGAGATAAAAGGAACTAAGGAGTTAGAACTAATAGGGATCATAAATGTGACGTGAAAAAAAAATAATGGATCAAGAAGTCCAACCTAATCACTAGGTTAGTGCTCATCCAAAGCAATGATGCAAAAATGAGATTAATCCATTAACAACATCGAAAAATTGGACTGTGCCCAAATACAGTAGTTTGAAATGCCTTATATTTATGCTTGAGAACATCAAATAAAAATGCAATTCTTCAAACATACCAATAATGTTTGCTCCAAATCATTGGAGTGAACATCTGAAAATGCACTTAGAACATAGTCAGAAGGTGAAAGCCCATTCATAAGCGGATTTGGTTGGAAAACAGCAATATTTCTGTTATTTTTCTCCTCCTGAAATGTAAAATCAATAATTTGCAGCAACATTAGGCATTATAAAACGAAAGATACAAGATAATCATCCTTAGCACTTTATGTTACATGTCACACTCAAGACGAATTGAAGATATTTTTTGCAATCATCCATACTAAATGGATTTATTGAAATTTTAGTTTTTGATAGAACCCAAGGGTGTAATTTGATCCATGTAACTGACTCAACCTAGTGGGATAAGGCTTTATTGGAGTTGTTGTATGCATATTTCCAAGGCTAAAGTTGTTTACTAGTATGTATAATTTGATAATTATTTATGGAAATCAAGAGAAGATATTTTTGTCTGGATAACAGTACTTGATAGGAATTAACACAAATAACTTGTTGCAGGTTCACAGGCTTTGCAATGCTTAATGGAACAAATTGTTTGAGGTTCATGGAAAACAGTAGATGCACTCAATTCTGGAACAGTATCTGATGATTAAGTCATTAAAGTTCAACCTAAGTTTAAATTGCAATCCATGTTTTGCAAAATGAAGAATCACTGCAGCCTCTTAAGTCACTATTTCTCTATACACAGATGCTGTGCAGAGGACTTGTACACTGTACAGGCTAGCATACTTGTTTAAAAATACATTTATTTTTGCATGGATATCCATCTATTGTATATATGAATCTAACTATGCAAGCATGTTTTCCAGATTCACTTTTGAGATAAAGCATCAGTTTAAATCCTGATAGTCATCTAAGAGGGAACACATGTAAACCTGATGTTCTGCAATACGCTTTTTTTCAGCTTCTGCAATGTCTAATTTCTCAATAATTAAATCAGTTGCAGTAAGGGTTTCCTGGGTTTGTTTCCCAGCTAAAGCCACAGCTCCTTCCTCTGGTATTTCTTCCTTTGATACATACTTGTTTTGAAAGGCATTGTCAAGATCACCCTCAAACATTTCCTCCAGTCTTTTCTCCTTTTCTTCCTGCAATTGAAATGGCCTATCTTATTCCTGTGAAGTAAATTTAATCTAGGAAGAACAACATCCTATCAAAAATATTCCTGTTATAACTTATAAATTTGTAATTAGAGGCACTATCCCTTTGTCCTGCATTTAACAAGTGTAGCCCAACTCATACAAGTTGTGCATACCTCAATGAAAAACTGCTCTTCAGTGCGATCCCAGCGGCGGATAGAACGATCATGAGATCCAGTGACAATAAAATCACCACGATTACTGACTGCAAGACACCATATATCAGCATGATGCCCTTCAAGAGTCAATAGCAGCTCAAATTTATCAGCATCCCAATATTTTACTAGGCGATCTTTTCCAACACTGAACACATAATGTGTCTTAGGAACAAATTGCACTGCCATAACACTGCCACATAAATTGCATTAGATAATTTAAATATGGATTCATCCATGCTCCCCAATAAAGAAATAAAGAAAGACAAATAGTTATCAGGACAAACAGATTATGTAGCACCTGTCAGCATGTGCAAAAATGGATTTATGACAGTCACCAAAGTCCAAACCCCAGATCTTTATATTTTTATCTGCAGAGCCAGTCACAATTAAATCTCCATCTGATGAGATATCCATACACAGAACAGGCAGCTTGTGGCCATATAAGGAAAGGAAGAATTTGAATGTGTCTACAAAGTGAACCTGAAATATGAATAAAATAATTTTAAAAAAACTTGAAATAGTAAAATAGGGCAAATGCACAAATATAAGAATCACCACAAGCTCACAGTGCAAACAATACTTAACATTCAATATGGCATGCATAGATGTCCAACACACCTAGAATTTGGCAATTCCTATAAAAAGCAGCATAGGGAGAAATATAATTAATTAAGTCATCAAGTTACCCTGCATCACTTACTATAGTCCCAAAATAGCATTCAAACTAAGGATGCATATGGATAAACTGCCTAATTAAGTGCTTATTCAATAAGCTCTTATCACAAGTGCGCTTATGTCATAAATTTGATAGTGAAATTTATTGCAATAGTCCAAAAACCATATTTTGATCAAATACACCAAGAAGCTTGTTGAAATAAGTTTAAAAAAACTTATTTTATATGGGAATCATAAGCTATTTTTGTTGAAAATAAAGAAATAAAGTATGATGTAATTTAGGAAATAAAATATTTAGACATATTATCTTTGATTTAGAGAAAACTATATCTCCTCTAATTTATTGTAATCAATCTTTTTTGCTTATATAAACACTCATCCATGTTGTGTTTATATACACGATTTCAGCAAAAAACAATTTTCATAAGCTCAAATGAACTTTCCATAAGCCCTTCCAAATGCCTCCTAAGCCACTAGAAACCCAAACCTAGGTTATTCCTATGCAAGTTTCACCTTAGAAAACCATATCTTAACCTAGTTAATCCAAACCCTTCTGCTATCCTATTTATCATGAAGACAAGCAAATTCGAAAAATTGGAGACCCAAGAATGTATGATGAAATTATAGAAAGATGTTTAGCTGCATTGTATGACAAAATCCTATGAAGTATGAAGACATTTCCTGCTTGAACTCTGAAATGTCAAAGTGTCAAAGACATTTCCAATACCAATACCTCCCTGACTCTTATTTGACACAAGTTAAATACACAGATGTCCAATTAAAAAAAAGTTGTTTGTCCCAATTTCTCTGCTACTATATAGAAATGATGCTAAAGTTCCCAAATCGCCAAGATATGGTAAAGAATTTATGCTTTGTGAATAAGCATTTTGAGGTGGCCAGGTGTAAAAAATGACAATAAACAAAGTGAAACTTGCAAGTTAATTTCGTTTTTGGAAACCAAAGATTATGAATGAGAACAGACAAGATTAAGGCAGCTAACCTTCACAGTACTATCCAAGAGAGCAACAGCAATATATTTAGCATCAGGGCTAATTGCAACCACAAGAGCATCATCATTCATTTTCATGGTACTGACATTTGACACAACCAGTTGCTTAGTAGCCTGAAACAGAACAAATAAAGTTACTAAACAAACAAATTGAATATTGATATAATCATTTATCTGAGAGGATTTGACATGCATTAAATTGGAACTATTTAGAGGACATGTAAATAAAGCAGAAAGTAATAGCAAAAGCAGGTGACAGAGCAGATGAACATAAATTTAGAAAAACAAAGAGAATCAGAGAAAACAATAACATTGCCAGTATAAACTGTAAACATAATAAAAAATGTTCTGTCATCATTCTTGTGTAGCACCACCAAAATTAAATTTATTACTATCTAGAGAGGAAATAGGTTAAGTGCATCTACATAGATGATAAGAGAGAAATTTTGATTTAATTTCTCTATTAATTTTAATAATGTTAGTTCAAGCTAATTTAGTGATAAATTTAGTGAGTGTCAGAGAGATGTGGAATATTATTAGTTTAAATTTCTTATATCTGTAGTGATTTAAGGGGTTCATCGCCATTGTTATTAGTATTCAGTAGCTTATACCTACATATGTACATGCAACCAATTTTGTATTTACTGTTTATATATTGATTCTATGAATTAAATATAAAACAGAAAGACTAATACAGATAGACTTCTCAATCAAATATTGCATTGTTATAAACAAATGAACTTCTAGATTCTTACCTATGCCTTATGTGCAGTATAAAATAAAGCAAAATGTTAAATTTGAATATTTTCTAAAATCAAACAATTCTCTTTAAGAAAAAAAAAAAAAAAAAGTGAATGATATGAAGGACACACTTGACCAGGTTTTTGCTTAATTTGGTACTCCCAAAATTTTACATCATGATCTGCGCTTCCTGTGACAAAACCATTTTTATGTGGTAGGGCAGCAATTGACCGAACAGAACCACCATGAGCTTCCATTACTTCAACACAAGTGCCACCTCCAATGTCAATAATTTCTATTGTTCCATCTTTAGTTCCAACAAGTCCATACTTGTTAGTGGGCAGAATTAAACTGCATAGTCCATACCCAGAATCAATGGTCCTTAGGCAAGAGCCAGTATTTGGGTTCCAAATCTTTACTGCATTGTGACTGGTTGACATCAGAAAAGTGTTATCTGAACTCAGCGTTACACTTCTCACATCAGAACGGTGCCCTTGAAGATCAATAGCAAGTGTTTTTTTGGTTTCACCATGTTCAATGGAGTAAAACTCAAGTAGATTATTGTTCAGGGACAATGATAAACTACCCAGTGCATTCTTTGGAGTGATTGGACAGAAAGAAACGGAGCATATCTTTTTGCTAGCTCTAATAGTATGCAACAACTTAAAAATATCAGACACAGTAACTGTGGGGTTACTTGTTTCTATGAGCCCATGTGTGACAGAAGAATTATCTCCTTTGTTCTCATTATTCTTTTCTCCATTTTCTACTCTGTCCAAAGACTCTTTACTATGTTTCTTCTCTTTCTTACGGTTAACCCTTCGTTTTGCCTTGCGCTTTGCTTCAGCATCATCCAATACACGGTATATTTCTACTGTCTTTCCAGAAACTTGGCAAGCTAGCAGATTTCCTGACTTGCTGAACTGCACAGTTGCAACTCTATCCTTACTTTGCCGCTGGATTTCACCAAAATGCCTCAACACTTCCCATTTGTTTTGAACGGAAGATTCTTCACCACCCTTTACAGACTCCCCATCCACCGACTCATGCCTAATTGCATAAAAACGAAGTTCATTATCCGCAGAACCAGTGACCAGATATCTTTCATCAGGATCAATATCTAGGGACCATATTTCACTATGATGACCCCCAACAATTTGCATACAGTGCTGGGTATCAAGATCCCACACTCTCAAGAACTTGTCTTTGGAGGAACTAACAAGCTTTTTCCCAGAACTCACAAAAACAACGTCAGTCACCTGCCACAAATGAATTAGAAATACATATATAAAAATTCTGAAGCTATGTTTGATGCAGAGGGTTTTGAAGGGAAAGGAAATCAGGTAAATATTATTATTCTGTAATTTAAGAATTTTTAGAAAGAAATGAATTAGATGATATATTATCACAAATCCTTCCAGTATCCCTTACTTATCCAAACATTGTAAAACTCTTTTAAGGCCCAGTTTGGGTAAGTATTCACAAGAGAAAAAAAATAAAAAATAAGAAGGTAAAATGAATTAAACTTCTCCTATAAGTTGAAATCAACTTAGACACTTCAACATTTATATGCACCCTGTCATCTAACTTCTCCAAAAGCTTAGGTTCATAAGTTGATTTTAACATGAAAGAAGTTTGGTTTATTTTGTTTTTATTTTCTTCTCCTACAATAAATCAATAAGTTTGGCCAAACAGGACCTAATTCAACTGTAAGAACACTACCTACCATCCAAAAAGTACAAAACTAAATTAACCAAATATTAAGTTAAACTTCAACAGGAAGTTTTAACAGCAGAAAACTGAACCTGATCACGATGACCGCGAAGGCGAAAGAGCCCAGTCTCGCCAACCACATCCCACAAAATAACATCATTATCCTTGCTACCAGAGGCGAGCAAGGAGCCATCCTTGTTGAAACGAAGAGCAGTGACAGCTCCCTTGTGTCCATTCAACGTAGTTTCACACGCTCCTTTTTCAGAGTCCCAAATCCTTATGCTACCATCGCCGTAACCAGCAGCAATCTACAGTGCAACCATAAAAACCGTTTAAGGAAAACGCAAATTCAGGCGCGCAAAATGGAAATTCAACGGCGACGGAGATTACCAAGGAGGAAGGGGAGGAGGCGATGGAGGTGACGGCGAGGGAAGGACCACGCGACGAAGAGGAAGGAGTTAGGGTTTTGGTGCAGAGGCACTGCCGCACGTGCCAGACGCCGATCTTCTCGAGTGCCGGAGAGAGGAGGTGCTTGCCAGAGCTGTCATATGCTATGTTGGAATCCACCGACGCTATCACGCCAAACGACGCCTCCGGCTCGTATCGGAGGTAGGCCTTCACCATGGTTACTGCGGTGACTCTATCAGAGTCGAGAGGTTTAAGGGCAGGGTTTATGTTGCGGAAATTTTTGTCTTTTTCCTTCACTCTCTTTCTTTTGTTTTTGTTGTGATTACGCCTGCGAAAGATTGGGCCCGGGTTCAGCCCAAACTTGTAGATGAGTTTCAAACCAATTTTGTTTTTAAAAGATATTTATATCAACCCTTATTTTTCAAACAGTTTTTTTTTTCCTTAAAAACTGTTGGAATGGGAAAAATTGAGCTATGAAATTTCTTTTAATAATGGCAATGAGATTATTAGTCTTCTGACTTCCGAGGCAATCATATCATGAAACCTTATTTAATAGATTTTTTTAATTTTTATATATATACAAATTTAAAAATTGAACTCAAAATCACAATATTTATTTCAACTGATAAACAATGTTGCCAAGTAGAGTAACACTAACAAATTTCAAAATTTCAAAACACTACTGTATTGTGTACAAATGAAAGCACTAGATGATTTAGTACATTAGATTTTAATTGTTCAAAATATTCTCCACTATTTTCATAATTCATTTTTTAAAATAAGTATAGACATTTTTAGTATATAAGAAAATTTCTTTTAGTCGAATAATCATCAAATTTTTGTTCTCCATTAATTATTTTCATTTGGTTTCGTGCACAATTCCTATAACTAGATAAAGCAAAACATGGAATGTGTAAGATTCACACGCATGAGATTTCTTTTAATGAAACTAATGATTATATTTTTTTTTTCTTATTTATAAGATCTAAATTAAAAATTGTGTTTAATTATTGTGTTTAATTATTTTTTATAAAAGTTCTTTTATATTATTCTTTTTATTAAATAATTTTAGATTAAAATATTATTTTTTTCATTTTAAATTGATTGATGTTTAAAGTTTTTTTATGTAAATTAAAAAAAAATAAGTATTTTAAAAGTAACATATATTTAGAGGATAATTTTATTAAAATATTTTTATTATATTTCTTAAATTTAATAAATATATTTTTAAGTTTTAAAAATATTTTTTAGAGAATAAAATTAAAATAAATATTTTAATATTTAATTAAAAAACTAAAAATATTAGTCATTTTAAAATATTTTTAAATGTTAAAATTGTAATTATTTTAAAATGAAAGAAGTATTAATTAAAATTGACAATTAATTAAGAAAAAAAAAGAGTAATCCATTAGTGATAAGGATAGTTTTGAAACAATTTTAGAATTAAGACACATTTATTATTTTTAACTAGATTAATCACTTTTTTTATCTCAATAAATTAGGTAATTTAATTTATAAATAGGACCAGAATATCTTTAGTGAATCTAATACTTACTAGTTATGTTTTTGTGACTCAATTTTTTAAAAATTGTTTGTTTGTTTATATAAAATTAAATTTATTTTATTTTATATATTAATTATTTTTAAATTAAAATATCTATAATTAAATAGGATAGATATTATACTAACATATATTTAAAAGAGAGATTATATTATTGATAATGGTATTTTAAAAAATTATAAATTTAAGCTAAATTTATTTTTATCAACTTAATTAATCATTTTTTTTAATTTTAATGAATTAAATAATTAAGTCTTATAAATATAAACAAAGATAATATTTAATATTTATTTTTAATTTTTTTATTATTTATAAGAAACCATTAAAAATGTAAATAAGTCGAGTGAAATTAAATACTTAAAATTCAAGTTTTACTTGTAAAAACATAGAATAACTTGAATCATTTATTTAAATAAATCAGATCTGAAGTTTAAATTTGTCTTGTTTAACTAATTTCTAATTTAACTATTTTATTTTCATTTATCAAATCAAATATTGAAATATATTAATGGAGTATTTTTAAAATTATCAATTTAACGTTTAATTGATATTTTTATACTACAATATGATATAAAAGTAAAACAAAAATAAAAATAAAATAATGATTGAATATGAAAAATATATGCAGAGATATTATTTTTCGACAAAAATGCATATTATTTGTCCCAAGACAAAGATATGTAGCTTTTGCATAAAGCTTAATCTCGCACACAAATTATAGTATTTTCTAGACACAATAAATCATCAGATTCTAGACATGCACTACCTTTAAGTTTAACTTATCATAAGCTTGGTGAGCTATGAAGGAAACTCATCCATAATGGAGTGCAGCCCTAAATCATGAAAGCACTGTTCTCAATCTCAGCATTAATAGACCTGATGATATATGCTAGTTCTTTAAGAGACCACAATTAAAAAATAAATAAAAAAGAGTGAAACCAACAATGCACAACTTTTCTAAAAATAAAAAACCATACACAACTTATAAGTTTGATTTTTAAACTAGCACAACGTGAGGGACATATATTGACTAAAGAGTAATACCCCAACAATGGAAGCTAGATCCTTTGTCCAAGATAACACACAAAGTCTCAACTACTAATTAATCTTGCGGCAAGACAATTGTTCACCTTCACTGTTCAAATAATCCACAAATTGACTTAATGGTTAATTTGACCAAGTTCAAAGGATTTACACTCCCTTAATGGGGACACTTACTTGATCACATAATACATATCCCACAAGTCAATACAACACTAACTTGACAAAATCTAGTGGATATCATCATTAACCAGAAAAATGCATATAACACCACCATCAAGGATTATAAAAAAATGTCATTTATTAATGAATGAAAATGAAGTGTCAAATTATTTCTGATAGTATTTTTTTAATAAAAATAAAACTATTAGTAAAGATACAGTGATTCTAAACTATATATAAAGCGTTACTAACGTTTGATATAAATGATAATATATCATTTTTTATATTCACAAAAATATTTGATAAGATGACCTTCTGTTTTATTAGTATAGACCCGTAATATTATACTATTAATTTTATTTTATTAGACAATGATTATGTTAACAAAGGCTAATATATATAACGTTAAACTATTAGTCTAATAATCTGAAATAAGTAAAAAACAAAGTAAGTAATTTTAATTGTTGATAAGAAAATAATAGTTAATACTTTAATACATATATGATTTATTATATATAGTGTATGTATTGATAAACAAAAATTATATATATATATATATATGTAAATGTAATATTAACAAGTCATATCAAAATTTTCTATAGTGACATCTATTTTAAAATTTTCTTACCGCGTTTTGTAGTCTTCACATTGCACGTTTCAGATTTACTTGTATAATTTAATTTTAAAATAACTTTTCTCTCAAAAGAGAAAAAAGTTTTTCATTCATCTATTTTTCCATCATATAGATTTATAAACAAATAAAATAATCATAATTTATTTAGACAGTGACACTTTTCTAAAATGTAAACGAAAAAATATGAGCAAGTATTTCTTGAACGTTTTCTTTCATTTCCTTCCATGCGTGCTTTTGACCAATTATGTGGTTGAAATTAAATAACAAAATTCTCCATACATCGTATAGGTCTCGGAGTAGCCATCCAACACACTACAAATTCATTTTAGGACATCATTGTCATTAACAACAAAAATATTTTTATTTCAGACTTTATCACATGAAAACCAAATGAAAGAGTTAAGTAATAAGCTTGGCCAAACAATCACAATTACTAAATGGAATAAAAGGGTGGGTCGGTTGCCGCCATGGAAATTAAAAAAATCCACGTATTTGTCCAAGTGGATATAAAAATGTGAAAAGGAACAAATGTTATTACAAATTAAGAAAGAAAAAACCCAGTAGACAATAATAATTACCGACATTTTGTGTTTGATAATACAATAATTCGTAATCATGAGATGATAAAAGTGGGGTTGGACTATGATAAAGTTATGGCCATAATAAGTCCCAACATTAATATACGAATCTAATAGTCACTGGCAAAGCTTAAATTGGCCACTTTCATGTGTCTCATTCGACCCTTACCAACCAATATTAATACCACACGTGTTTATAGTAAGTCACAATGGCACATATCATGTCATATTTCCGCATGATTCAAAAACATTTTCGTTCCAATAATCCGGCGGTATTAAATTATAGTTCAATAAAAACAAATAAAATTGATTGGACAAAAAATGATGTTCATCCCCACATGACTCTATTCTTTTGTTTTGTGATTGTTTTGTGATTACAGCTTTGGCATTGATGAATTGAGTGTTCTTCATGTTTCATTTTGAGAATGAGAACTAAAAAACGAAAATAAACCTAACAAAAAACAGATATTACTTTTAAAAAATAATTTTGAGAAAACACCTTTTTTAAAAGAGTTTTTTTAATTATTTTAAAAAATAAAAAATTTGTTAAAAAATAAACAAACAAGTCTTAATTTTTAACACTTTTCTTTCACAAATTACAAAAGTTAATTCATTGTAGAATACGAATTTTAAGCCAATTTAAAACAAATAATGCATTTTAAAATGTAAAATATAAAATTTTAATTGTTTATTTAAAAAATTCTCTTCATTTCTTAATTTATCATTTTACAAGAAAAATCTTCTGTTTATTTATTTTTTGTTTTAAAATTATAAAATAACACTAAGTATTACTTTCTCAATTATATCTTTATAAAAAATAGTAATTTATAAAATTCCAAAATAGTAAATGAAAAAATAATATGTTTTAAAATCATAAATAATCTTAATATAAATAATAATATAATTATATTTCTTAATTAAATTTTATATCATATCTTTTAACGATAGATAAAAAATAAAAGTAATCACAATTAAGAGTTTATCGAATTTAATTTTTTTATGCATGTATATATGTATTTTGTTATAATCTTAATAGTTAATTAATAGTTTTCAATCAAATATTATTTAATCCTCTAATCTTCTAAAACATATATCCCGTGTTATTTTAAAAAAAAAGGGTAAATACATTACGAATTAATCTTAAAAAAAAAACAATTATCTGTTGTGCTTTCTCTTGTCATGAACCCTTCATTCGTGCAATTAATTTTGATAATATACCATGCATCCACATAGCAAGGACATTATTATTTAAGACATATTTGGTACCTTGTTCTGGGTTATATATATTATGTGGGTTTATATTCTCCACTTAATATACATTATTCTTTGAGTACTATAGAAAATATTTTAGTGACTTCAAGAAAAAAGAAAGAAAACATTTTAGTTTTGTGCTGAATCTAGTATAATTTGTGATATTAAGATCCCTCATAATTTAAACTAATTTTGTACATTAAAATGATAAGCTAATTCATCTCAATGCTAAAAAATTAATTTAATGGAAAAGCTAGTGACTAAGGATACATTTTAGTTGTTGAAATTAAGTATTCATGAATTAAGTTAACAGTTTTATGTGCTATTAACCACTTACATATTAAGTGGTTAAATAGATAAATTAAAGTTTAATCAATTATACACATTTAATTATAAAGAAAAATAATAAAGATATATGTGAATAATTATTGGTCATTTTGAAACCACTGTATTTTGGTTGATGCTGGCTTGACTCTATTTTATAGTAAAATAAAAATAAAGATATATATGTGAATACGTTAATGAAAATAATATTAAGATTGGGGGGGAAAATGCAGCAGCTTCCATGAAAGGACTTGGAACTCAGAAAGCACGTTGTTCCCAAAATACATTATCTTCATCTTATCTAATTTCATTTTTGCTGATCAATTCAACAAGTTTGTCTAAAATAATAGCTATGGAAAAAGATAACCTAGAATAATAATGTAAGAGCAGAGAAAAGACAGAATGAGAAGGAAAGTAAGGGAGGAAAACAATGGAAAGCTAAACCTTGCCCACTTTCTTTTGTATTATCTAGCAATAGGAAATGGGTTCTGTTTAGTTTTCATCGTACAAATAAACAAAGTATTTTTTTTATAATTATTCTATTCACGCTATCATCTTCGTTGTGTAAAATAACTTTTTCTGCAACAAAGAAAACAACTGCAACCAAATAAATTAAATTTGAATAATAAAAATCAATTAAATTATTAATTTCGATTATTTATTCATGTAAAAATTCATCAATTTATTTTCATTTTAACTTAAGAAAATTAAACAAAACTAAACTTCTGTTATTTTATATGCATTAGTTTACTTTCTTATACACGGTTAGTTCTACTTTGTTTTTATAGGTTGATTTATTGTTTCTATTTATCACTTATCTTTTATTAAGATTTTTATACAAATTTATGGTAGATTGCGTTGTAAAAAGTCATTGAAATTAAATTTGGGTTTATGTAAGACAAAAACATTTGATAAAAGTTTAATTAGACTAACAATAACTGCATTGATTGTCATGGTCTTCAATTAGAAACAAACCACTCAAATCTGAATATAAAAAGAAAAATAATCAATTGTTTGAATTATGATTTTTTTTTCTTAAATAACTGAAACAAATCAAATTTGGAACACCTCTACATGTCTTGGTCTTACAATATTTAAAAAAAAAAAAGATAAAATTCACATTCTTATTTATAAAATATTATATATAATTATATTAAATATTAAAAAAAAGAGTTTGATTATTTTGTTATTCAAAATAATTTTATTTGATTCCAACAAAGTTATCGAAATTTATGATTTATATTAAAAAATTAATATTTTATTTTTGTGTTACTAATCATTCAAGGTTTATCAATAATAACATTAAACAAGTTGTTAGATTTATATTAGTATTTATTTTAATAAATAGAGTATTGAAATTTACTTTTGAAAACTGATTTTATCAATTAGTATCTTAAAAATATTCTTTAAAAAATTTAAATTATAATTTATTAAAAAAACATTTATTAAATTAAAAATA
>JAMLFT010005898.1:0-16881 GCA_026544285.1 Pachyrhizus erosus
AAAGTTATGCAAAATAAATAAAAGACTCTTTTAAATAAAAATAATAATTATTTTAAAAATTAATTATTAAAGAAACTAATTAATTAATTTTAATAAAATAATATATATTTTTATCTAACTAAAATTTAAAACATTACATAAAATATCAAAAATTAGTTTGATTTAGAGCAATGTAATATTGATAACTTGTGCGCTCATCTCCTAGAATTTTTTGAAGAAAGGGGTAAACGACACACACGGAGTTGAGGACTTATGTATTCGTTTACTTAGTGTTTACATTGTAATTTTTGTTCACCAACAAGAAACGCGTTGTATGTCTCAAATACTTCATCAAAGACGACTTAGTTGGTAAAATTGGTTGTCTTTCTTAAATTGTGGATCTCAGTATGAATGAGCTGTAAGCAAAGTTTCCTGCAATGTCAATTTCTGAAGACAAATTTACGTTGTTTTCGATAAACAAATGAAAATGCAATATTTTAAGAGGTGAAAATCGCCGCAGCTTCTGAAAGGTTGATAATAAATTAAGTACTCGATGGTTGAATTAATTGTGCAATAAAACAACCACTTTGTCTGTGCATGGTGTACGTGCGTGCCTTTGTCTTCTCTTTTTCATGCACGCTTTTTCTCCGCAATCAATGACAAAACAATATTTGACCATATACCTTATTTGTCCACCCAATTCAAAGTCAAAAGATTATCAAATCAACTGGCAATTAGACTCTACCCACTCCTGACGAGAATTTAGTGTACAAAGCGTAACCACCACATACCCGTGTTGGCAATGCTTTTCGTTCAACTATAATTCAAGTTTGTCAACTCATACATTTGCTATTCAAATTAAATTGGTTTCTGTTAAGTTGTAGGATTAGTAATTAGGCTACTAAATGTGTGATGTGTGCTTAAAATGTTTATCTCAAACCTTTATTTGTAAGTATAAAATCATATTTATCATTGAATTCCTACAAACGCTTGTAGAGATGAAAATTGACTCTTGACTTAGACTTCTAACCTTATGAATCATGTCCTAGAAGGGAACCTGGTTCAAAATTTTCAATGAGTTTTATTATTTCAATATCTAAGAGTTGACATTATCTGTAATACTATCTAATATTTCCTCTATTTTTCTCTGACTTCTATTTCTTTTCATATGTATACATATCTTAAAATATACATCTCCAAGTGAAAATGATCGACACTTTATGGTCCATATTTTTGGTTTTGAAATACGTTTTCCTTTTCCAATCCGGTAGGTGCTTCTTTGAAAGTGCTTACTCTTTTTAGTTTTACATGCTGCATTCTCATTGGCTCACGGTTGGTATGTAGTGCGTGTTTATATTGCTTTATTTTCAAGAAAATTTTCTTTTGTAACTTTTGAAAAATATTTTTAAAAATATACTAATTGGCAATTGTAATCGTTTTCGAAATATAGTGCATGGTACTTCGATGTCTCTATAGTCTACACTGTATATCGACAAGGTATTTTTAGTGTCTAATAATCTCTATTAAATTGTCTATCTCTAATGTCACAAGCTTCTTACACGGTTTCCCATGCATCTTTTCTGGTAGTTTCTAACTGGATTGCACTTTCATGAAGTTATAGTGGAAATAACTTGTAAGTAAAATTTAAACGAAAATTACATAAATATAATCGGTACGCGGACAGAACACGATATTGTGGTGATTGTATGTGACAAATTGTCAATGGTTACATCCAATGTTTTTTAAGTTTTTTAAATTAGAGCTGTTATTCAATGAATATAGATATTGATCCACAGTTTATTAATTTGGCCAAGGCTTAATCAATAATAATTTGTAATGAAATAAATATATTTAATATTGTATATTAGTTCAAAAAAAAAAATCAAGTTAGATAAAATCATAATTAATGTAAAACAGCCCTATTATATATTTTGTAAGTTAAAAAAAAAGGAGTTGAATCGATAAATAAATATAAAACTGTTGGAGTATCATTTACAAAACAATATATTAACTTAGACCTAATTTAAGAAGTAATATAATAAAGAATTTGTTTTAATGTTACTAAGATATTAAGCTGTAATAGATTTATAAGTGGTTATAACTAATTTTTTTCTCATTGCTTTGAAGAAAAACTAATTATCTCACATTACATCTTTTACGTATCTTTTGAAAAGAAACTTCTTTTATTTATTTCATTTTATTCTATATTTTTTCATACTTAGTGTTTAACACATTAAAAAGGATACAATTTAAGAAAATAATTTGTGAACATTCTATATTAGTTTGTAATCATCATTCCCACAACATTTTTATGTATAGAAGAAATATGCCTTCTGAACAACCTGAAACAAGCCCAACTCACTAAAACAAGAACACAGAGTTTCCTACCTCTAAAAAGAAGCAAATAAGCCCACAGAACGTGACCCTAAATGAGCCCACAAAGAAAAAGTACAGAAGTACATTACAAATCCTAGATACAAAACCATAATTATTGCTGATATTATTCTTCGATCGAACGTTAACATTTCATAACAATAAACGATGCTGATTTTAATTACCAAGATGAAAACAATAGGTAGTTAGGTACTGACAGTAAATATTGACTCTGAATATTGAAGAATAAAATTAACAATATTTATGATTTAGTAATTTTTTATAAGCAAAGTATTATTAAGAAACTGAGTACAAAAGCCATCTAAAGGAGAAACAAAGCAGGCAGGAGACCTGCTCTTTTTTTATTTTATATATATACAAATTAACTTGAGTTGGTAAGTTATCAAGAATTCCCCCAAGATAAAGTAAGCACTCTGAGAGAAACACAATATTTCTAGAATTTTTTTTAGATAGTAAATTGAGGTAAAAGTGAGTTCCTTGATAGATCTTGTTTCTAAAGCCAATGATTTTATGAAACGAAACAAAGCTCATGACATTTACTAGATCTACCAATGCCTATTTTCTTATCCAAAAAGACCTCTCCTCCACCTCCACAACCATCATCAAATAGGGGTGTGTAAAAAATTCACTTAATCAGACCAATTTACAATTGAACTGAATCAATCCAAAAAATTCTAAATCATTTTGAGAAAAAAATCAAATTGAATCCTTTCATGAAAATAATTTGGTTAATCAAACTATTTTCATTAAATAATTCAATTTTTTTTAAAAAAACTAATCATACATAAATGTGAAAAGGATAACTATACCAAATTAATATATAATAATTCAAACATTTTTGAAAAAAATTCTAAGTGAAACACTTTATAAAATTATTCAATTAGAACTAAACATATTTGATAAAGTGAATTGATTCAGTTCAATTTTTTAAAAAAATTATAATTTTAATAACAAATCTTTTTTCATTCGTTTATCCATATTAATCACATAGATATCATTTTTGGGAGAAACTTAATAAATATGATAAAAAAAAAAGTGTTTAAAATTAACATTGTCAATTCAACATTGTGATAAAAAAATAGATTTATTCTCTATTAATACTTTTATTTAAAAGAATATTATCATTCTTAGTCAATCACTTATCTTTTCACCAAACTAAATTAGACATAATTACCAAGTTGCCTTTAAAGGTAAGTATCATATATTATCATACATATAAGATGACAATGTAAACTAGACAACATCAAAATTCACACGAAAACACTGCCTCCATTTAACTAGAAGACTCAGATTAAAGAATACCAAATCCTTTATCCTACAAAATTACCATAAAATTTAACTAGCAAACCATGTCCGAACTAACCCAATCAATTTAAAAAATTTATTTATTTCATTCCACAAAAAAGTTGGTTGCAATCTATTTAAGACACTGATTTGTATGTAAGTTTTGTTCATGCTCTTCTTAGCAGAAACCAATCAGGCATAATGGATGACAAAAGTTCTCACACTTTCAATCACTCACAGCGGAATAAAAGAAGGGTCACATGTCAAGATACAAATTTACAATTTCTACAAAAAAACAGGGTTCCTATACGAACGTCAATTGGTATTTAAATTTTTAAATAAAATTTTAATAATCATAAAACAAATACTTAGCATTTTGTGTCACTATTTTAGTGAAGGCATAAAGTTACAATAAGGTCTAGAAGGGTATACATGAACTAACAAGGTTACACCTCCAAGATTTGCCAAATTTAATTTCATTAATCATGGTAACTAGTCATTTAATTAATTATATATCATACTATTAAGATCAAAAAGATATTTTCATGAGATAGGTTAACAGAAAGATACTCACTTTAAGAAATAATATTTGTTGCATGATTAATCATTTTCAGTAGTTATTTCTCTACGTTTTCCATTCTTCTTAATCTTGAAGAAATTTATAAATGTGGTTTATTTGGAAGATTTTCTTGAAATATGTAGTTGCTAGATATCATAGGATATTTGGGCAAATTCGAATAAGCAGGAATAATCTAGAAACAACTTTTTTCTACAAAATTGAAGTTGCTAAATGATCTAGAAAATTCATATAAATTGTGCCATATTGGTTTGAATTATACAAACTAATATATATTTTCAATTATACATCTATAATCTCCATAAGTCTATCTTGAATCAACAATAATCAAGGTATCTACACAACGTTGCACATCTAATGCTTACATCCACAAACCATTTTCATATGCCTTGAAATGATGTTTTTCAATATTCTTAAGCTGAATTATTTTAAAATGCAGTACCTACAAATATAGATTTGATCTTTCTCGATCTATTTTTTTATAAGCTAAAATTCATTGAAAAAAAAAAAAGTGATGATTAGCTGTGAAACTGGAAATTTGGCAACCTTCAAACCAGTTAAGGGTCTTAAGTTAGTTTCTGAAAATTTGAAGAAAAAAAAAAACGTGATAAACTAAAATAAAAGGACTATAAACAATGAGAAAATGAAAAAAGGAGACACGAAGAAACAAACATGAAATGTACCCTTATTTAGATAAATTGTTTATGCTAAAGTGTTTATCTTATTTAAATACAAAGAATGATTTGAATGTTAAAGTTCTTCACATGTCTTTTTCTTCTATTTCACACCTTGTTGTTTCAATCTTGACTCCATTACAACCTTGAAAAGACCTTGTGAC
This sequence comes from Pachyrhizus erosus, assembly GCA_026544285.1. Lineage (NCBI taxonomy): Eukaryota > Viridiplantae > Streptophyta > Magnoliopsida > Fabales > Fabaceae > Pachyrhizus > Pachyrhizus erosus. The sequence continues at coordinate 5,073 of JAMLFT010005898.1, forward strand.
TCACGTGTGTCTTCATGATGCATTAATGGATATGAGGTTCCATATCAAACTTATGATTAGATGCTTTAATTGAGAAATGTCAAGTGAAATTATTTGTGTCCCTATACATTTTGAGTTTGAATAAGTGAATACACTAGTAAGTATAAGAATTGACTATGAGAAGGTTGAATTCTAAATGGATTTGTTTGAAACTATTGTGATGTTTGACTCTATGTAACTATTAATACCTTTATTTCTTTGAGCACTAATTCTTTGGATTCATATTGTTTGCTAATGCAAACTGATTGTTAAGGACAAAAAAAAAAATTATAAGTTTGGGATTGTTTGATTCATAAGATTTTAGTTAAGATTTTGTAACATGAATTCTAATGAATTTCAATGTTTTTCTTTCCCTTGAAACTTGTCACAGTTTGGGTCTTATTTTGTTTTCAAGAGCAAGTATTCTTAAGCTTTAAAGTATGAAACATGTGCTAAGAATTAATAAGAGACACTTACTTCGAATTCCTTACATAACATATAGCCAAATGGGAGCTTGGATGCAATGAATTAAAACAAAAAGGACTTAAAGATGAATTCTTTGTGATAAGGAAAGAATATTCATGGCCAACATAATAATTTCTTACTACTTGTAAACCAATATGTGGCACATATAGACACAAGAAAACAAAGATCATAAATAACTTGTGAAATATAGTTTTCTTTTGAAATGTCACTTATGATCATTGTTATCAATTCTTATATTTTTTTTTATAAGGTCCAAACTTACTTTGACCCATTAGTTTAAACATAACTCTTAGGTTATGTTAAGCCTTAAACTTGATTATCTTGTGATGACAATGGATTTAAGATGAAGTCTTTCTTTCAGTTCTCCCAATTTGTCTTCTTTCTTCCTTGAATTCTTTTAGGATTTATTATGACTATATATGGGTAGAACCTTCATTTCTTAGATTGGAACTTAGTCCTTAGGAATCTAATTTGACTTAATTGAATTATATTTTACATTTATTTGTGTTCTCTCTTGTTCTTTCTCTTATTAATTTAATTATGTGAAGTATCTATATGATGTTTTTAATAACCTTAAACACTTAGGAGAGAACTAAAAATTATTCTTATTCGTTGGAACCATAAGGTAAAGATTTAGATTTTAAATCATAATAGTAGGTTCAATCAATGAGAATTTAATGAATTGACATAAAATATTAAGAGTTTAATTGAACATAACTATTATAAAAGTATGGATAAATTCAATTAGACACACCTATGTATATTGAAAGAAAATGAGTATTATATTAGGTTAATTCACCTTCAAAGATAACAAAATGGAGTAATAAGTGAGACAATTAAGAAAATATAGGAGTTCATTGTGTGAAATTCTCAATCTTAAAAATTTCCTAATTTTATCTATTTAAATATTTACTTTATCTTCAATCAAATTACAATTTTGATTTTGATTTTAAAATCTAAAAATTTTCAAATGTCATATTTGCTCAATTTGAATTATGCTTTAATAATAATAAAAATCATATATTTAATTATTATAAAAAGATAATAATTTATTATTCAATGATTCCGTACACTTGTGGGATCGTATATGTTAACTCATCCACCTTCCCTACTGTATACACACATATCAAAATAATGGTACATGATATTGTAAATTAAAACTAAGGATATCTATAATTAATTAAGATTGTTTATGATGATAACACTTACATCAATGATTATAATAAGTTCTAGTCTTTACTAAGACGATATTTGTGATAATAATAGTAACAAATAATAATAATAACAATGATATGATAGTGTAAATCACGAGTCTTAAAACTTATTTAAGAATAATATATAATAAATAGTGACAAGTAATGATGATAGTAAAGATGTTATTCTTTTATAATTAAGAATAATATATCTTTATGTTTTAAAAATAAATAATTAAATTAAAAATCAATTCAACTCTTTTATTTAAACACGTTTTATTTTAAAGTTTAAATTTAAAGAGTAGACAATTATGCAATATCCTAACAGATATTGTCAAGGAAGGATAAAAAGATAGAAACAAACTATTACTTTGCTTGATGGGTAACATGTCAATGAAAAAAAATCCACTTCCAGCTGGAAAAAATAAATAAAAATATATGTGAGTTATTGCCCTAAAGATAAAGCAATTGGTGTCATGGAAACTGCTTTAATTGGCATGGTCCACCACCCGCATGATCTTTGGATAAGTGGCATCTTCATTCGCAGATTAGCTTTAAATTAAAATGGCAAACTTCTGCCATACTTGCGTTTTAATCAAAGAATATATGTTATCCTAATCCTACCCTCACCAGATCTTCCCACTTCCACCTTAGCAAATCCAAATCCTGCTTGTTTTCGGTTGCTTACTTCATCATTAAAACTATAATTTCTATATAAAAATCATATCTAAAACCTTACCATCTTGAAAGTTCCTTTGCTCAATATTTTGTGGGTCCCAAATCGCCCAATAATCTGGATCATGCTCTGGATGAAACTAAAATAACCCATAATGTACTATCCATCGAAAAGGGAAATTAAAAATATTTATGATACAACAATTAGAATAATTAGCCAATATTTATTTTATGCACGCCTATTCAAAATATTTTTTTATTTTATTAAAGTCATTTAATAAAACATTTAGCATTATTATTTATTTTCTTTTTTCTACATTCTCTTTCTTTCTTTCTTTCTTTTTTTTACTCTACACAATCAATTACTAAAAATTAAATTATTTGAGTCCTTGTGATACTCAGACAATCCCACATTTATTTATAATGACATTTTTGTTCATTAATAGATCTAATTTTCTCAAAGAAAAAAGAGTTGAAAAATATTAATTCATTTTTTTTTCTCTGTTCTCTTATATTGATTACTTGAATTAATGGTTGAAATTGAAATCGAATTCTACTTTAAAAGAAATCTGGTATATATATATTAGTAGGAACGTACGTAGAAGATACATGCATGCCTCCCATCTTTTGGAAAATAATAATATAAACAAGAAAAGAGTAACGATAACGGAGGACAAGATGCTGCGTAAGCGTTCTTACAAATAGTGTATATTATTTAGTTGGATTCTTTGCTATCCGTTAACAACTAACACCACCTGTATTTTAATACCTGTGCTCATCAAGAAAAACTAAAGCAACTGGCTTAATCCTTTAATCCACATATATATCGTTAATTAACTTTAATCCCCAATGCTTAAGCAAATATTAAATATTCTAAGCGAGCAGCCCTCATATGTATACGTACCCAAAGATCAATATGACTCGTTAGTGATAAAAAGTTGGTGATAAAGACTATAGCCGCAGGAATATTCTTGGCTTAGTTAAAGGTTCAAGTATATGTAGATTTCATTAAACTATATATTGTTATAAGTTGCATAAAGAATATAAAGTATACATAATTTTAATTGAATACACTTATATGATAAGCTTTTATAAAATGAGGATCTATTCATAAACTTAACTATACTGAAATAAAATAAAAGCAACACATTTTACTAAATTTATTCATAAAACTTATTAAAATGTGATAAAAAAAAATTAACTTAAAAAGATCATGAATCATTTTTAAAATTCAAAATAATATTTTTAAAATATTCATATTATATATGTGAATAATTATTTTACCATTTATAAATACATTGTTCTGCTATGTAATATTGAAATTATAGTGTTTTTACAATTATGGATAAACTTTAAATTACAATATCTTGTTTTCATAAAATTAAATTGTTTAAAAGATATATTCTTGAGTAGTATACATGTAAGACAACAAATGCAATTACTAAACGTTCCATTTGTTTAAATTTTTAATAAAAAGGTATTTTTATAATTTTTTCTTCAGAAGACATTTTTGTAAGTTTTCAAAAATAAAAAATGATAATAAAGTATACATTTTCTTTTTCTAATATCTAATTATTATAATCTTTTAAGCATGCTTTTAATTTAAAAATATTTTTTCTCTGGAAAAACCTGAAGAAACTGTCCCAATGTCTCATTTTGCCCCTTGAATAATCCAACATTAACATAAATAATGATTTTAAAAAATTGTAGTTGAATAACTTTGTGTACAACAAAGGGAAAAGTGTGAAATAAGTCAAATTAAGTTAGGCTTAGCTTGAATCTAACATTATTTATAATTTTGTGACCCAATATCGGTTTATTAATTAGATTGTGATAGACATTTTTTATAGACCTGGCTTGGCCTTTGTACAAGTTTAGCATGCCTTCGCATAGCTTATTTATTAACATTTTAAACAAGCTAATAAATATATTCTTACATAAATCAATAGGCTTTCGGACCAGTGACCCTATCAGTATTAGATAGACCAGTAAATTTATGGGCTAACAGATCTATCACTCAACAGATTAATAGATGTTAAAACCATCTCAAATTAAAAAATAATTTTTTACTTGTTAAATTACTTATATAATACTATTTATAAACAAGTCAATCAAGCATAATGGATTTTTCTAAAAGCTTATAATATAATTATAAAAAAATATTTTAAAAAAGTATGAACTTTTTGCTAAATAGTATCAATGGGTTAAATCAAGTGCGACCTTAAATAATAACCTAGGATCAATGGGTTGTAAGTCCTTGCAAACGGTTTATTTTATTTTCATCCTTAAATGTGAGAAAAAAAGAATTATACGCATTTTGATGGAAATTTTATCAATTTGGTGCTTGTAAGAAATTACTTTTTCAATTCGTTAAAACTAGCAGTAAAAGGCGAAATCTTATTAGGGGTATGACATACAGCAATAAGGTTTACAATTAAAGTTTTCAACAAGGTTAAATTTCCTTTAATTTTATTTATCAATTTTCAACTTAGCAATAACTTTCCTTAAAAAAAACTTATTAACAAATTTTAACTTTTAAATAACTGATCGTAATTGCTATTAAAAAAAAATGGTTCATGGTTGACCCATATAGTTTGACGCTTGACCAGTCCACTACCCTTCCTCTCATGACCTTCACCTTACGCGGCTAGACCCTATGCCAAAAGAGTAGTGATACTATTCAGTTTTCCTTATTTTTCTTTATATATAAATTACCCTATATCCTTAAGCTTCTTTATAATTATGGAAAATCTGGGAGAATTTTTCTTTCGGTCTCTTCTTTGAATTGAAAATACTTAAAACATACCTTTTTTTTTATTCTATCTTATTTTTACATTGATATTATTCTCTTTCTTTAAGGTTACATCACTTATTATGTGTATTATTTATTATTATTCTTTTTAATTTTTTTCCTTTTCTCGTTTGTCTTTTCTTTCCATCTCGCTTAATCTCAAAATGGAATCCACATTTACATATGATTCTCTTTTTTTAAGAAAAAAAATATAGAAAAAGTGGAAATAACTTTTTAGCAAAAAGAAAATCCGTGACCGAGTAACGACCGTGACACACACGTACCTCCTTCGTCGTGTACAGAAATAAAAACATTTTTAGTTTTTGTACGATAAAATTAAGTTTAGGAGTTTTGGTCCCATCAACTGCGTCAAAATCTTCATGTTGAACTCCACTTCTTTTCTTTATTCCCATCATTCACTTCACTCACCCAAAGTCCCGCAGCCATTTTTCAGTAACTAAAATCACATACCTCTCTCTCTAGATTCCTTTTCCACCACCGTCCATTTCCCTCCCTTTCTCCTCATTAATATAAATGCCATGCAAACACCCTAACTTTACTTATGAGAAACACACACAGGCGAACAAATCCCATTCACACAAGACAAGTGTCTCTCTAACAATGACACTCTCTATAACACCAATTACCCAACCACACACAAAAACACACACTTCACCTTATTCCATATCCAAAGACAACGTGAATCCAACTTTCTCACACTCCACCACCCCAAGCTTACCCTTCAACAAGTCCCAACTCGCTTGGGATCGCCTCAAGCATGAGTCAGTGCAATGCAACTCGCCACGACTCGGTCACAAGTGGACACAATACCAAGGAATCAACCGCTGGGAAGGTTTGTTAGACCCTCTCGACGACAAGCTACGCACCGAAATCCTAAGATACGGCCAGTTCGTAGAATCTGCATATCGTGCATTCGACTTCGATGCGAATTCTCCGACATACGCCACGTGTCATTACCCAGAAACATCACTCCTGGCTCATACAGGAATCAGAAAATCCGGTTACCGTGTAACGAAATACTTACATGCCACATGCGGGGTACAATTACCCAATTGGATTTCTTCAATCTCTCAACTCCCACGTGTTCAATCCAGTTGGATTGGTTACGTGGCAGTGTGCGAAGACAAGGAAGAAATCGCACGTCTTGGAAGACGTGACGTGGTGATTGCGCTAAGAGGAACCGCCACTTGTCTGGAATGGTTGGAGAATCTTCGTGTTACCTTAACAAAATTGCCCAACCATATGGTTTGTGGAACCAAAGATTGCATGGTGGAAAACGGTTTTTTAAGTCTCTATGTCTCCAAAACGGGTGCGTGTTCGAGTTTGCAAGACATGGTTCGGGAAGAGGTGACGAGGGTGATTCAATCGTACGGCGACGAGCCACTTAGCATAACAATAACTGGCCACAGTCTCGGAGCCGCACTTGCGATTCTAAGCGCGTACGATATAACCGCCACGTTCAAAAATGCGCCGATGGTGACCGTGGTTTCCTTCGGTGGGCCCCGTGTGGGTAACGATAAGTTCAGGGGCCAGTTGGAGAAGAGTGGGACCCGCATACTAAGAATCGTGAACTCCGATGATGTCATCACAAAAGTGCCTGGACTCGTCGTTCCAGACGATGACGTGGCCTGCAATGACGGTATCCACGTGGCGGGTTTTCAGAATTGGTTCCGTAGGGTCGTCGAAGACATGCAGTTGGTGTATGCCGATGTTGGACAAGAGTTGAGAGTGAGTAGCAGGGAATCACCGTATCTGAAGAAAGGAGATGTCGCCACGTGTCATGATCTCAAGACGTATCTTCACTTGGTGAATGGTTTTGTTAGTTCCTCGTGTCCGTACATGACCACGGAAGTTTCACTATGATTTTTTTTTTAATCACGACCATGTGTATAATTCTCACAATATCAGCGTATTTTAACTGTTTATAATTGAGATTGGTATATCTTCGCTCACAAGAGTATGAAAAGTTACATTTCTGTTCTCTTAGTATGATTTTCTTCAGATTCAGGAAAAGGAGGTAGAATGGAAAGAATTAATGAAGTAGAACAAAAATTTGGATGTTTTGTAATAGAATGGAATGAAAATAAAAGAATGAATTTTAATTTTAGTCCTTTCTATATCATCTAATATTTTTTTCTACTAACTTTTAGATAACTAATGGAATCATATTCTATTTTATTTATTATTTAGGTTTAGTTGTCCTTTTATTTATTTAACAAAGTCAATTAGATTCTTACATTTTTCAAAGTTTCAATTAGGGTTTTTAAAAAAATATATTTTAATTATATTTTTTTAAGTACAATTTAATGATTTCAATTTAAGACTAGTAACTTTTTTAACCGTTATTATATTTATTATTTATTTTTAAATCAATAAAATAAATATAATTAAAAAACTTTAAAAAGTGATATTAGAGTTCCAAAAGGATCTTATTGAAGTATAATTGAAAATAAAATTATATTTGAATGAAAATAATTTATTTGAAACATTTTTTTAAAAAAAAAAAACTGATTAAAACTTAAAAAGATATAAAAAATTAATTAAAATTTTTAAATAAACAAATGAATTATTTTAACAATTAAGCCTAATATTTATTGAATGACATTGTTCATTTTTTAAATTTAAACCTTCACATGCGTCCTCCATAATGCGTCTTCCTTTTGCATTTGTCACGCACTCTCAAATCTCAATTGATTATGATTTCCTTAGAGACATTGTACAGTGTACTGCACTGCTGTCTACTATGTATCACTGTGACATGATGCACAGAAAATTTGATGTAAACTAGTTTGTACGAGTAATCTTCCCTCAATCATTCACTGTACGATTCGTATTATTTACGCATGTACAATATCAAGTCAATGTAACACTTGCTAATACCTATTATTAGCAATGTATGCTTTTACGATTCGATTATGATGTTTTACGTTTTAGACGTAATTTTCACAAGTTAATAGTTATTATTTTTTTATATCCAAAATATTGTTTTTTTAACGTGTTTTCAAACATGTTATATACTATCTTTTTTAGTCAATTAATTTAGATCAAATTATAATTTTTATTCCTATGTTTTTTTAACAAAAAAAAAATTATTTTAGTTCATTTATTTTTATTTTAGTGATATTTTAGTCCTCTACTTTTAAAAAAATGGTGATTTTGATCTTATTATTAAATTGTTAGTATTGACCGTTAATATTGATTAATTAATAGGATGAACTAGGTTAAAGAATTTTTTTTCTCTATTCTAAAATATCATAAGAGTTTATTCTATTTGAAAACACTTTACTTATTTTTTTTCTCTTTCTAAATCTCGTTTATATGGATGTAGTTGAATCTATATGGATGTAAGTGTTTAAGAACATGTGAGTGTGCAACGACCAAAACATTTCATGTGGTGGAGGTGAGGGTAGCATAGTTTCAAAGGGAACCAATTACATTGAGTCAATCTTTTTGTGATATCTTTTTATCTTTATGGAATATTTTGGTAGTTGGGATCGAAGTTGTTGAGAATTGGTGTTATTTTAATGTATGTATTTCATAATTAGGTTTTAATATATGTAAAAGTCTATGTTTGGAATTATTTTATGTACGTGGTCTAATGTTAGTCTTCTTATGACAATGGTTCAAGGGTTTTAATATTTTGACTTATTTTGTGCCAAAGTTGTTGTTGAGTGTGAAAGCATATTTGACTTGGTATTTTCAAACAGTGACATTGTGTTTTAGGTGCTTAATAAGTAGTAGGCATGGTTATTAACTTAGTAACAACTTTTACTGTATAGGTTTTTGTTGTATCTTACACTTACTATATGTTGTTTTTTAATATGATTGTTGGATTATTTAATTGTAGGCTTATTAAAGTACAAAAAGTTAGATTATGCATCAATCATAAAGGGATGTTTGTTCATGAGTCATCCACTATGTATGTTAAGGGGATTGTTAAAGAAAAAGAAGGGGGAGGGGGATGAGGGGTGAGATGTGGATGAGATGTTAATGGGATTATTCAATGTATTACATCTCAAAGTTGATTGACAACATGAATTATAAGGAGTTTAAATGTCTTTGGTACCGACATCCAAAACTATCACTTAGTTAAAGGTTGAAGCTACTAAATTGTGATAGTGATGTGTTGTCATTTGTTGAAGACGTGAAGGGATTTAAAGTAGTAGATGACTTTATGGAGCACTTGGTTGATATTCTAGTATTATCTTAAGGAAAACCCACACAAAGAGGAAAATATTTCAAGGACACAAGGAAGTTGAAGTTATTGTTATTAATGGGGTAAGGGTGAAAAAAAGACTAATAAAGAAAATGAAGTTGAGGGTGTGTTTAAGGTGAGTGACATGATGAAGTGGATGGTGAAGCTAATGAAGATTTTGACAATGAGGAGTCTACAATGGATGGTAATGTTTTTGAAGATTGAGATTAGACAATTCTACTATCTCTAGAGACATTTGGCAAAATAAACCTTACCATAATATTCTAGAAATTAAGAACCAACAATAATAGTTGATTTTGATGATAAAGATGGTTAGTCAAATTACTTACAAACTCCACCTATCAATGATGATGAGTAGGAAGAACTGGTGAAACTTCCAAGGTTCAAAATGTTGGAAGATGAGCCCCATGTTAAGTTTGAGGGGTGTTGGTGTTTATTAAGAAAGAAATGGTGAAGGAAGCCATTAAAGCATATGGTATGGTCAATAATAAAAATGTGTATTTAGATAAAAATGATGGCTATAGAATGGTGGTAAAATGCATGAAGGGTTCCCATTTTACTTGAGATTTTGCAAGTCAACTCAAAGTCAAAATTGTCAAGTGGTATGTTTCATTGATAAACATACATGTTATAGAACTGCCAAAAATAAGCAAGTTAGGACTAGGTGACTTGCTAAAAAAAATTCATTTATTTGTTGACACATACTTTTATAATGAAAAACAAGGGTTGGTTGCATATGCATTAGCAAAATGGGGTGTTAAGTTGTTAACTTATCAAGCCTACAAGACCAAGACAAGAGCACTTGAAAAGACTCAAGGCAATGTGAGTGATCAATACCTTCACTTGAGAAATTATGTCAGTGAATTAATGAAGCCTAATCCAATTAATACAATTAATTATATACGTTTGGGAAGTAAAGTGTGTATATTTGAAAGTATATACGTTTGTCTTGAGGCTTGCAAAGCTACTTTGTCACTTCATGTAGGCCATTAATTAGCATATACAAATGTTTTTTGAAAGACATTTTTGGTGTTCAGTTGTTGGCTACAATTGGGAACAATGGAAATAACTAAATGATTCCTATTGCATTTGCGGTCGTTGAGGTAGAAAGTAAGGAAGGACATGGTTTCTAGATCTTTTGCTTGTAAACTTAAGGGTTATACAGGAAAAGTCATGAACTTTCATTTCAGATGAGCAACATGTAATATGTGTTGTAGTTATTATTGTATTTATTTTATAAATTATTGTTTCACTTATTTAATGTAGCACTTTCTTTATTATTATGGTATAAGGGTTGGTTCCTACAATAAAAGATCTTGGTAAACACATTGAGCATCAATTACATGTGAATCGTTTATATGAAAATTGGAGGAAAAAGTATCCACGAACTCGTATAAATGAATTATTTTGGATGGTAGCAAGAGTCATCACTATTTTAGTTTGGAACAGTATAATGCAAAAAATTAAAAAGGTGGATGCAAATGCTTGGAGTGATTTACATAAAATATCACCTTCAATGTGGACTAGGTTTGCCAATGGTACCAATTATTAGTGTGATATGTAAGTGAACAACATGTGTGAGGTTTTCAACAAGGAAATTATTAAATTTAGAGACAAATCAATCATCACATTAATTGAATGAGTAAAGTTTTATATTACATAGAGTATTGTAAGGTTAAGAGATCTCATGCATAGGTATAACAACACTACTTTCCCATAGATTTAACAAACACTTGAAAAGATTAAGAAAGAAGTTGAAGGATGGCCTCCACATCACCAAAATTAAGGGACTAAAGTCACCAAAATAAAAATAAAGGGACTAAAATAAAATTTTTTGAAAAATATAGAGACCAAAATTACAATTTAGCCATTAATTTATTATATTGGTATTTGGTACTCAATTCACTAATACAAAAGATGATTAGAGGGATATTTTTGGATGGGTATAAACCTAATATTCCATTCTTACACACAACTAAGCAAAACATTAACAAGTACTAATATATATATATATAGATAGAACTTCATCATTTATTAGATTTAATTTGATTTATTTTGATTTATTTTGATGAAGATATGATATAATTAGTTTTCTTAATTGATATCTTTATCATATTTAGCTCTTAATCTTATCTTAAATACAATGCAACTTAATTTTCATATTTTTATATGCAAAGATTTACTTTAGTAAATTTTTATAGCTTCCTAATTAAAAAAGTTATTGTTAAAATAAATAACTATTAAATAGGTAATTTGTATTTGGTAAAAATAGTTTGTTAAGAAAATACATATAATTTTTATTAGACCTTTATTTCTTAAATAAATTTTAAATTTAATATAAATTAAAAAGGTTTTTCAGCTTATAAATACTTGAAAAGATAATTTTACAAAAAAATTTGCTATTAAAAT
>JAMLFT010005899.1:0-16881 GCA_026544285.1 Pachyrhizus erosus
AAAAAGTTATATAATATTTTTTTTATAAAATTTAAAATATAAGTTATATTTTTAATATCTGTACTAAAAATATAAAATAGAACTGAGAGAGTAATTAAATTAGTTGTTATTGTTTGAATTCCCATTTATTGTCAGCTCAAATAGAATTGATTGACAGTAATTAATATTTGATATCAATTCCTGCGAAAATGATATTCTTCTTTTCACTTCATTTCTTTGCTTGTAGTTGTATCATGGGGAGATATTAAATTTTATTTTTTAATTATGATGTGTAAACTGATTTTAATTTATGTAGAAAGTTAAATTTCTTTAATTACTTTTTCTTTCCTATAGTGCTTAGTGTAGAAATTAAATTCGTAAAAGGTCGAATGAATCCTTACGATTATGGACTGGTTAATTGCTTGCATGACACACTAATGTGATTATACCATCACTGAATATCAAATGCACACATGTGTATGTCTATAGCTTCACACATACCTCTATTTTGCTTTATGCGTTTTCTTATTTTTCTTTCTTTTCCATTTCCCTTCATCGCCATCTTATTGGAGCAGTATTTTTTTTCTTTTTTTTTAGAGATGTTGGAGGAGTTTTATGTATGGTTGACTTGGGATTTTACTATAAAATGTTTTAGAAGTGTTAAAACTCATCTACGTTGGGTCATGTCTTGAGTTGAAATTCTTTAACTTGACTAACCTAACCTGTCTCAAACTCTGTATTTTTTTTATATATATTTATAATATTTTAAATAGATTTTGTTTAAAATGTTAAATTCTTTTATCCAAATCAAATTTTGGTTAGTTTAAAATTCTCATAGAAAAGATATAGTTTGAATTCAATTTTTCTTTTTTAAAGTCGATCTCAATTTTAGAGACAAATTTTATTAAAATTAGTGTTGTAGTGAAAAAGAAAAAAGAATGTGTTCTTAATATTTAACTATATGCTTTATTTTATTTTATATAAAAGAGATGAAGGACTAAATCACTTTAATAAATTGTGTTGTGATGTAGGCATGAGTGATTGAACCATGTTAAAAAAATTTGTGTGATAATTTTTTTTTATGGTGTTGTCTTTTATTTTATGTGTGTTTTCTTATCATAATGTATGAAAAGATGTATATTTTTTCTAATTGTGGTATCAAAGTTGATGATTCATATTATTGAGAAGTTTAAGGAGTTTAATGATGAACTTATGTTGGATCTTTATGTCAAAAGTCTTTCTGGTGATATGAAAATCAAGTAGAGTGTTTTGATGGTAATAGCTAATGGTGATACAAGTCAAGAAGTGTTACCATACAATACTTATGGAACAAATGCAGAGAACATACCAAAGTTTATGGAGCGAAAGTGTGATTATGACGAACATCCATGATGATAAGAGTTGAAGATGAAATTTGAAAGTTTTAATTAAGAGAGAGATTGTAAGAAAACAATTTAAATTTCCAATTTAAAATTGCTAGGGTATTGTTTAAATCTAAAGAAATATTATCTTATCTTTAGGATGTTGTTTATATTTAAAAATATTATTTTTAAATTAGAGATTTGTTCCCTCTTTTAACATTAAGATGCTAAGTTTATAAATAGAGATTTTAAGATGAGAAAAACCACTTAACTTGAAGAGAGGGTTACCACCTAAGTGAAAGAGAGGGGTAATATGAAAGGAGGATTTATCAAGTTTATTTAGGAAATTTGTGATCAGATTGTGGATATAGACATGAGAGATCAAACCATGTAAAATAAAATTATGTTCTGGATGCATATATGAGGGGTTGAACCATGTTAAAATAAATTTGTGCAAGTTTTTTTTTATGGTGTTGTCTTTTATTTTATGTTCATTCTTTTATCATTATGTGTGAAAATGTGTTTTTTTTCAACATTTTTCTAAAATATCCTTACTCGCTTTCTTAATTTTTATAAGTGTATTATCAAGTCATGATTGATTTTTCAAAACGTAAAACCTTAGTCAATTTAGAATGGAAAGAACAATAGAAATGATTTTGGATCAAAGTCCAACCTATTGATTTTTGCCACCTTACATATCAACAATGGAGGATGAATTCATGATATCACGTTTTGTACTTATGACATTCTAATTAAGTCTTTGATCTAAGAGTGATATAAAAGGATGAACAATCATAGAGGTTGTTCACCTTAATTATCTTTGGGTCCATCTTTGATCGACCTTTGTATGTAATATCATAATTTTCTTAAACTATAATTAAGTACTTAAAAATAATTAAAATTAAAAATTAAATTTAAATTTCAATGAAATTTGTCATTACATAATATGTGTTTTTTGCTTGAGTTCTAATAGAGAATTTTATTGAAAATGAATAAATAATCAAATAATTTGAGAAATTAATTATAATTAATTGATTAACTAATATTGGTTATAATTAATGGGAAAAGAGGATAAAATAAAATGATATTTTTTTTATAAACTACATATATTTTTTTATTAGAGATAATCTTATATAAGTTGAATTAAATTATCATTAGAGGTAGAACACTTTTTTTTAAGTATTTAACGCAATTGAATACATATGCTTAATAATAAATAATGTTGTTTGATATAATATTTTTTAATTTATTTTTGCTTATTTATTTATTTTTTTCTTTTTTTTATTAATCATACAAACATATATATTTAATTTTCACGTTATTTTTATTTATCTATCATTTTTCTTTCCACTCTGCTAAACACACCTAAGGCTTGGATAGTTTGGATGTTTGATTTTGTTACAACTTAGAAAGATAAACATTTCTTTTACAGTTACAAGATATTCATTTGACTAAAAGAAAAAGAGAAGTAACAAAGAAAGGAGAGGATGAAAATGCAGCCGACTTGAATATGAGTGTTAATCATTTGAGGATTTAATGGGTGGAGGAGAAAGCGACGGCGCGCCGGTGGCCCGTCACCGTCTAAATGGATTTGAACGGTCAAACAGTGTCAATAATGTAAACAGCCTGGCATATGCCAAATGCCAAATGCCAAATGACAATACCATTTGGCCATTCATCATCTACTCCTATGCACTCTTGCTACCAAACATTCGTTAATGTCTTTTTTCTCTTTTTTTTTTTCTTTTTCTTCTTTCAAATATAAATAATTTTAGACATAGTTTGAGTTTTTGTGACAAGGAAAATTTTTTATTTTAGTGTTTAGGTTTTTAATTAATCTTCAATTTTTATTATTAGTTTTAATCTTTATAAATTTATCTTTTTTCTAAATTTTTCTTTTAAAATTTAATGATAATATAATATATATCTATATAAATATATCATGTCATAATGATATATGATGTGATATATTTAAATGTAATGGAATATATCTTGATGTATGTTACATCATTAATGAATGAAGATAAAAATTATTTTCAAAATTTATAAAAGTTAAAAATAATATTTTTTTATGAATTAAAATAAAAATTTGATCATATTTATAAAAAATAACAAATATATTAAACACCATTCAACATATAAATCAATCATGATAATGGTATTTCAGTTTAATATTTTTTTTAGTTTAAGTATTATTTATACAACTACGTCAGATATTAAAAGAAATTTATCATCTATAATAATTTTATCTTATTTAAACAAAATTGTATTACATAAAAAATATTGAACATCACTTTATTCTCGAGAGATGTTAAATTATATACATTGTGTCCATCATTTTAGTTTTAAAATTTATATCCCTTTCTTTAAAGTGATTATAAGGATTCTATTATTTTTAATTATTTGAAAATTAAAATTTTAAGAATATATTTTCTTAAAAAAATTTAAAATTATGCTTGATTATTACTTAACTTTTTTTTAATAAAATACATTTATTTTTAACATAATTTTATTTTCATATACGTTAGGTTTAAATAAAATATTTACAATAATATAATCTATTCTTTTAAAAATCTCTTTAATTATTGAATTAATGAGTTAGGAAAATAATGACAATAATGTTAAAGATGATAGTATATATAATTAAGATAATTAAAAAAATAAGAATGATAATAATAATAATAGTTATAGTTGTTGAATTAAAGATAAATGAATGTATTCATCCAAAAAAAATAAAATAAATGAATGTTTATGAAATTTTTATATCATAGGAGCAAAATATTTATTAATTTTATGAATGATTAATTTTTATTAATTAATTTAACTAATCACTTATAGTAAAGTCTTCTTTTATAATCATCTGTAATGATAACAATAATTATGAAATTAAAAATAAATTAAGATAATTTAGTAACTACATAACTAATTTTCATTGGGAAGCTTTATACCTATCTACTTATAAAGATGTTAATAAAATTAACTTTTATGTACAAATTTACATTTTGAAAATTCTCTTATGTTGAAAAATATTTTTATTCCTCTTATTTTTGCCAAATATAAGAAGCTTTTACTTTCATGTCCCTTCCCTATAATGTTGAAACATTTCATGTGCTATGCAATACTAAAGGTGTGAAAAATGTTATATTTAATTTCATTTTAATATAAATGAACATTTTAGGATTTTTTCTATTGTAATTTTTCATCCATAACTAATTTTAAATTTCCTCTATCAATTAAATTTAAGACAAAGAAGTTAGGTGAAAGTTTAAAATCAATAAGAAGATGTTCAAAAATTTATTTCATTTTAAAAATTGTAAAATTCAAATATTGTAGAGAAAGAAAAAAAATGTATTTGAAATGTTTGTTCATAATTCTTCATCATAGATAGAAATATTACATTAAAACTAAACTAAAATGTAACGCATTCAAGTTTTCATTAAAGGAGGAATTCACAATTTTTAAATTTATAAAAGAAAATAGTGTATTTTAAATATTTTCCAAGAGAAAGAATTACTTTTGATTTATTTTATTTAGTGCAATTTTTTTACTTAAATATTTTTTTATCAGTGTTATACTGTTATATTATGAACTACAAATGTTTACCATTTACACTATTACACAAGTCTTTTTTAGAAATTTATCACATCTAAAATTTCTATAATTGAAATGAAACTGAATGAAAAGATATAAAGATCTACCTAAAAAAAAATTTACATTTGAAATATCATGTCTAGGGATTCCTTCAGGCCATTACACTAAACAAACAAATTACTTGCACCAATAGAACACATGATTTCTTTGGCATTTTTAGGTGTTTCCAATTTTCAGCCCTTCTTAATGTTTCCTTACATTCTCAACCAAAATGCATTTTCTGGTCAGTTTTCTTCCAAAAGTTGGGAGCTGGTTCAATTGAGCCTTCCTATTTCCACTTCAGGTTTTCTTCCATCATGAACTTTCTTGGTAATAATAACAATAAACAGAATTGATTTTCCTTATCCAATACCATGAATTTGAGCTATCTCATTGATTAAAATTGTTTAATTAAACACTTATCATTTAGAAATATTTGTGTGTAATCTATATCATCATCAAGGGATGCACTGCATCAATGTCCACCTACCCTTAGCACATCCTCCCTCATGAACACGACAAAATTTGGAAATGTGTTTTGGGACCAGTCGAAAAATCTGGAATTTGGCCAATGATTGTAATCAAGCTCCACCAATAGTACAATTACAATGACAATGACCTTGGTTGATTTCCAAGTCAAAAAGCCATGTATTTTTGCTCAAGTTGTCTTCTTGGGCACACCATGGATGCATATATTTGTATAGGTGTTATGTGAATTTGTATAAAAATAACATTATATTATTGTGAATTAAGCTAATAGAAATTAGTTTATTTAGTCTTTCTTCACTTACAAGTATAACAAACACATAAGTTTTGGTTCAAATTCAAGAGTTATATGAGTTACATATTAATGCTCAATGAGTTGGGACAATGATCTTGATTCTTGTCCTTGGACTCAGGCAATGATCTCTTTGGTATAAGTTTTCGCACTCAAGTATAAATTTGATGTTTGAAAAATAAATTTTTTTATTTTAGTTCTTAAAAATATTTTTAATTTTAATCTTTATTTTTTTTAATTTGTACTGTAAATAATTTTTTGATTATAATATCTATTATTTATTAAATAATAATATAAAAATGACGTTAATTATTTAATGACTTGTCATATTATTAATTATTTTAAATAAATAAAATTTATTAAAAAATTACATATAATTATTTTATTAATCTTTTTAATTACGTAATATGTCACAGAATTATTTAAGTCATTATTAGATATCGATTAATGTTGTTACTAAATAGTAGGAATTAAATAAAAAATAAATGTTAAATGATTAAAATTATTTTTTAAGAGTTAAAATAAAATAAATTTTATTTTTAAGAATGAAATTGATATTTATTTATTTTTTATAAAGTTTTAGGAAGTGGGACCGAGACCCGATTCCTTTTTAACTGTACTTTAGTGTTTATTTTTACTTTTTCAGCACATGGATGGAAGTGTACCCTTAGACAATTGTATTTCTCCCAGAGGAATATTAATTTAAACTTGGAATGCTCAAGCTTAGTAGAGAATTGGAAAGTCTCCTTTCATACTTGTCCACTTTGTTGTTAACTCGTTGACTAGCCTCTTGAAATGGGTTAAGTTATAATTTTGTTCATGTGTATAATATTGATTTTTTAATTTGATATCTCTACATAGAAAATTTTTAATTTAATTCTTCATCATACAATCATTTGCACCAAATTTGTGGTTGTATTGCTTTGAGATTGGAATGTTATTTTAAAGGAATAAAAAAAATTAATTATCTATAAAGATTAAATAGAAATTGATAAATCATCAAAAACATGTGAATCAATTTAGATAATATTGTTTTAGTTTAACCCGTAATTTTGAATTTGAGTTTTCAATTTTTAACTGTGTTAAAATACTTGAAAGAATAGTTTAATATATAGTGGTCTTACATATTTTGAATATGATATAATTTTTTTTTAATAAAAGATACTTGTGATCTTTACAAAAAATGAGTAAATTACATTAATTATCTTTGAGATTTCATAAAATTACATAACGAGAGTTAACATAATATATAAAAGGGTGTCAAAGTATTTTTCTTTTTTTTTAAATTAAGGGTGCTAGTGTAAGAGTAGATAAAAGTTAAAAATATTTATGTAATTTCATAAAATCTCTAGAATGTTTGTTTGTATAATTTACTCTAAAATATTAAAAATAATTAAGATAATAAAAACAACATAATATTTTTTTATTCTTATATATGATAATCAATTTCAATATAGCCCTTAAATTTTATTGTATCTTAATTCTTCTAGTCCAATAGATAATGTTTAATGTAAAAATAGAAATCAACTAGTGCATGGATCAACTTACATGAGATTCTTTTAATTGAATTGGTGTAGGGTTGTTTCATTTTAAATAGTGGTTCTAAGTTTGAATTTTGGATACACACCTAAGTTAAATATTCAAGAGGAAACTTTTGTTACACATATTTGAAATAATCATTAGAAATGAAGGATTATGAGTTAATGTTAGAAGATGAAGGAGTGTGTTAATATGCATTAACCCCTTGTTTAGTATAAGTGAAATAATATGGAAAAAAGTGGAAGAAGAATGAAGTGAGTACTAATTAGGGTTTTTCTTTTATTTGGTAGAGATAAAATTGAATGAATTTTATATAAAAAAAAACATGGGCCTATTAGTACAAATTTTATTTGAAGATTATGTGGAAAAGCGTGAAATGAACAATAAAATTTGCTTTACTATACCCTAACCCTTGATGTATAAACCAAAATGGTTTTCTTCCCTTCTGGTCACTCATCTTAGATGCATGTAGGTGCTGCTATTGTTTCTCTCTATAGCCATTTTTAGAACTCAAAAAGTTTTGTTTTTGCTAGTTGTTCATTGGTAGTAAAATATTAATAATAATAATAACTAATAACTAATAAATAATAATAATAATTATTATTATAATACATAATATATTTAAATATATTTTTAGTCTCTATAAAATAAATATGTTTTGATTTTGGTCCCAATAAATTTTTATTTGTTTTTCATTCTTCTAAAATTTAAAATTATTGATTTTATTCCCCATAAAATAAGTAAAATTTGGATTTGGTCCTTATATAATGTTATTCTTTCACTTTAATATCTCAAAAATCTAAAATCACTAGTTTTGGTCCCTAAAGTTCATTTTAAAGTAAATAAATAACATTTATTTTAGGGAGCTAAATTTGTTTTTGAAGATATCACATGTTGGTATTGTAGTATAGACACCAGCAAGTATCAACTGAGATGGTCACTTAACTTTTTGCTAAACACATAAGTTGTTAACGAATATCACATAATAATAAAAATCAAAAACAAAATTTTAAATTTTTGAAGGATCAAAATAGAATAAAAAATTACAAGGTCTAAAATCAAAGCTTGTTAATTTTACAGGAGCTACAAACATATTTAAGCCTAAATAATAATTTCTCTTTTCTTACTTACAAACATCTTTAATTCAAATATTTTTTCTATTCTACTTTATTTCTCTTCAACCAAAAACTCTCTATTTCCATCTTATTTCTCACTTATTTCTCTTTCTTTTCTTTTTTCATCTATTCACTTCTATTCCTTTCATTTCTTTCCTGATAACCAAATAGAGTGTGAGAGACATTGTTCTTGTGTAACTGCTAAGTATTTTAAGGATTGTTGACATTATGTCCATTTAGGGTGTTAATTAAAGAGTCATGTAATGATTATGGGCCACTATACTATAATAGAGCACTAATCCATGTAGCTTGTGTGTCAAATGCAAGTGAATCTCCTCTATTCTCTTTAGACCATTAACTTACATAGAACTTTTTGGTTCATTTAATTTGTTACATTAACTATGTGGTGTGTTAAGTCTTATTAGTTTAGGACTGACTCATATAACTTATCACACCAAATTCAATGCATTATATCCTAAATGAGAATTCCAAAAGGTTCCAAGTCCTAGATTTAATAGTTTAACTTACCTTAAAGTGTATATAAATAAATATGTAATGAGATAAGTTAAAATAATTAGTAAGAGATATGAGTGTTGTGTGCATGAGATCAAGCCTTATGAGCTTCATGTAGTGCAAATTATTCAATTTCTCTCTTATGCACAAATAAACGGGACCATTGAAAATTTTTAGGAAATATTTTGTTAAATATTTTTGTGAAAGTATTTTTTAAAATATTTTTTACAAAATGTTTTAATAACAATATTTTTTAACTTGGTCTCATTTATGTTTTCACAAAAAAAATTTAAAATTAATTTAAACTATTTGAAATATTTTTATTATCATTATAAAGTGTTTTTAATAGACTTTATTATATATTATTTCCAGTTAATTAATATTAATTATATGATTTCATTCATATTTTTTTAACATACAAAAATTCTTCTCCTTTCTTCTCTCTGGGTTTCATAATTTTACATTTTTTTAATATTTTTATCCCCTTCTTACGTATTATGTGGGAAGAGTCTATTAAATTTTGAAAAATTTATGCATTATGCAAATAAATCCTTGAAGACAATATATCTAATACATTTTTTAGGTTAAACCTTATTGTTTTACTCTCAGTTAATTATTATGAACAGCAACAATTACTCCTTTTATTTTTTTTCTTTATTTTTATTAGAAATTAGTTTCTATTTATTTTTCATTTAAAAGTTTAGACAACATTTAAAATAAAGGATTTGACCTTTTCAAAGCGAGTGATGATATTAACGCAACCCTAAATTTTTATATATAATAACTACTATTTAACACTCATTCAAGATTTAAGATCCAGTTTGATTCTGATTAGTACTGATCTAGTTTTATCTGCTGCCTAGGTTTGCTGAATATTCAGCCAAAAGGGCTTATTAAATTCAGATGATTTTCAAATGGATGACAAAGACAACTATTTCTATTGAAATGTCAAGGTGTTAGAAACAAAATTACGCTACTCAAAGTGTTTGACTATTGACTCTATAGGGATTAATCATGAATTAAAACGATGTTACGTTTGTTTCAATTTTGAATGAGACAAACCGTTGAATTGTCTAAGAACCAGGATCCTCTACAGCGTATCTCCACTGTTAAATAAATAATCATAAAGTCTTCCATAAAATAAAAATAAAAACATGGTGTACGGAATGCACTAGATCTTAAACATCAGCACCAAATTGACGTGCGATTCATCAATTCATTCTATTGCTTTGTCTTTTGAGACAGGTTCATGGAGTTACACTGCCTTTACATTCTCTGCACAATCCTGTTCTTACATATGTTTGCTCAATCACTTAACTGCCAACAAGTATATCTCAACAGCACTGTCTATGACTGCTCTGAGAACCCTTCTGCACCAAAAGGATACCTGTGCAATGGCCTTCAAAAGTCATGCACTTCCTTCTTAGTTTTCAGGTCCAAATCTCCCTATGACAACCCTGTAAGCATCGCCTACCTTCTTGGCTCTGAAGCATCTACCATAGCCTTAATCAACAAGATCTCGACAGATGACAAGATTCCTTCCAATAACTCAATCACTGTTCCTGTATTCTGTTCATGTTCTGGAAACATCTATCAGCATAACACACCTTACACTGCCACCAAAAATGACACCTACTTCATGTTGGTTAAAGAAACTTACCAAGGCCATCACCACCTGCCAGGCACTGATGGGTCAGAATTATTATGCCTCTGATGATATTAGAGTTGATGCTGAGCTCACAGTTCCAGGAGTATGTGCTTGTCCCACTGAAAATCAGACATCAAGAGGGGTCACTTCCTTGCTGGTTCACTCAGTGAACAATGGTGACACTATTAAGTCCATTGGAGAGGCTTATGGTGTTGATGAACAAAGTATGCTAGAGGCCAATGGGTTGCCAGTGCCAATAAGTGCAGAGAACAGAATAATCATCTATGCCACAACTCCTATCTTAGTTCCTCTCAGAGGCAAGAGTTGCAAAGAGGACCCGGATAGTTTCTATTGTACTTGTTCCCTGGGAATGCACGCGGTTGCGGATAGAACCCTCATGGGGTTCCACTGTAATGAATCTGATGGTGAAAATTTTCCTGCCAAATTGGTTGCTTCATTAGGTATTTTTATCTGATCCCTATATAGAATCAAGTATAGTTTTGTTGGAATTTTGGTTTTTAGCATGGCTATAGTATGTAGCTGATGCCACCTAATGAGATAAGGCATGGTTTTTGTTTTGTCACCATAGTTAAGTTCATACATAATATAATAGACTAGACAGCAAGATAACTAATGACATCATGCTAAGAATTCTTTTCACTTTGATAGAGTAAATATAGAGATGTTTCTGGCTAGTTACTGCTTCCAACTGAATATGAAAAGTTTGCCCTTGTTTGTGTATATGCAGGTGTTGGCATTGGTGCAGGCTTTCTGTGTTCGTTTCTTTTGGGTAACAGGTTATATCAGTACATACAGAAGAAGAAAAAAAATAATCGTAAGGAAAAGCTATTCAGGCAAAATGGTGGCTACTTGTTACAAGAGAAGCTCTCTTTATATGGCAATGGAGAAATGGCAAAGCATTTTACAGCTGAGGAGCTGCAAAGAGCAACAGAGAACTACAACAGGAGTAGGTTTCTTGGTCAGGGTGGCTTTGGCACGGTGTACAAAGGAATGTTGCCTAATGGAACCATAGTTGCAGTTAAAAAGTCAAAAGAAATTGAAAGGAACCAGATATAGTCTTTTGTCAATGAAGTAGTCATTTTATCTCAGATCAACCACAGGAACATAGTAAAACTATTAGGTTGTTGTCTTGAGACAGAAGCTCCAATACTAGTCTATGAATTCATTCCCAATGGAACACTTTCTCACCATATCCATAGGAGAGACAGTGAGCCCTCCCTTCCTTGGGACGGTCGTCTTAGAATTGCATGTGAGGTTGCTGGAGCAGTGGCATATATGCATTTTGCAGCTTCTATTCCCATTTTCTATAGAGACATCAAACCCACCAACATACTTTTAGACAGTAACTACAGTGCCAAAGTGTCTGATTTTGGAACATCAAGGTCAGTCCCATTAGACAAGACTCATTTACCACCGCTGTTGGAGGAACTTTTGGGTACATAGACCCTGAATATTTTCAGTCTAGTCAATTTTCAGATAAAAGTGATGTGCATAGTTTTGGGGTTGTGCTTACTCATAAGTGGGAGAAAGTCTATTTCATTCTTAGAGGAAGATGAGGGTCAGAACCTGATAGCACAGTTCATCTCTTCGATGAAGGAGAACCAGGTTTTTGAAATTTTAGATGCCAGGGTGCTTAAGGAAGGAAAGAAGGAAGACATTCTTGCCATTGCAAATCTTGCAATGAGATGCTTGAGACTTAATGGGTAGAAAAGACTAACAATGAAAGAGGTTTCAGCGGAGTAGAAGCATTGAGAAAAGTGCAAAGTTCCTTACAGATCAACCATGATCATGAGCACACAACTAGCGACATTGTTCAAGAATGCACAGAAAAAAGCATGTCGTTGTCCTTACAATTAGAGTCCACATCCTTCTAGGAAGCCAGATTAATATACCCGATTCTTTGTTAATGTTAACTATGCTTTAGTGTTTAATTTTCACTTTTCAGCATGTATCCCCTAAGATGCTTGATTGTAAATGACAATATTTAAATTTCTCCCCAAGAATATTAGTTATACTCAAGCTTTCTAGAGAATTGAAGAATCACCACCCATACTTAATCCACATTGTTGTTGACTCGTTTAAGAGGCCACTTGGAATGGGTTAAATTATATATTTTCCCTGGTTTTGACAGTCATTTTTTTTTTTTTTAATTTGATCTTTGTATAGTAGAACTTCAATTTAAATCTTGTTTATACAGTCATTTTCAACTTCACACTAGAGAAGATAGTCAGGAGCCCTAAAGCTTGATATGAAATTAAGAAACCCACTAAGCTCTACATAGCATGACATGGTGTGACTTGATCCAAAATTCAGTTTTATATGATATTTTTTATTTGCAGAGTTAAAGAAAGAACTAGAATACATTCAGGCCTTCCTCAAGGATGCTGATAGCAGAGCTGCAGAAGGAGACAATGCAAACGAGGGAATCAAAACGTGGGTGAAAGACTTGAGGGAAGCATCTTTTCGCATAGCTGATGTCATTAATGAATACATGATCAATGTGGGACCACAACAGTCTCATGATCCTGGATGTGTGGCTTTGCTCTGTCAAATCATTCACTTTGTTGAAACTTTGATGCCTCGTCACGGAAGCCTTAGAGATTCAGCAGATTAAGTCATTTGTTGATGGAATCAAGCAAAGAAGTAAAATATCACTTCCAAATCCAACCTTCTATTGAACAAGGACAAGGTAGCCAAAGAGATGACCCCCTACTAGATCTTCATTACCTTGATGAAGCTGCAGTTGTTGGCTTTGAAGGCCCAAGAGATGAACTGATTGGTTGGTTAGTGAAGGGACTGGTAGAGCGCACTGTCATCTCTGTTGTAGGAATGGGAGGGCTTGTAAAAACCACTCTTGCAGACTGAGTTTTTAACAACCAGAAGGTGATTGAAGACTTCGATTGCCATGCATGGATCAGTGTCTCAATCCTACACTGTGGAAGGGTTGTTGAGAGACTTGTTGATGCAGTTACCCAAAGAAAAAGGGGAGGAACCTCTTCAAGGTATTTCTGAAATGACTCGAAGTTCATTGATTTATGAAGTGAGAAAATATTTGCAACAAAAGAGGTATGTTGTAATTTTGGATGATGTTTGGAGTATAGAACTTTGGCGTCTAATTGAAAATGCCATTTTTGATATTAAAAATGGAAGTAGAATATTAATCACAACTAGGAAGAAGGATGTTGTAGACTCTTGCAGAAGCTCTTCTTTTGATCAGGTGCATGAGCTGAAACCTTTAACTACTGAAAAGTCTATGGAACTCTTCTGCAAGAGAACGTTCTAATTTGACTACAATGGATGTTGTCCAGATCATCTCATGAACACATCTTCTAAAATTGTTAAAAAATGTGGGGATTTACCACTAGCAATTGTGGTTATTGGTGGTCTTTTATCTCTCAAAGAGAAGACTACATTTGAATGAAAAAAAAATTAGGAAAAATCTAAGTTCAGAGATAGAGAAAAATCACCATTTAATTGGTATAATGATTTGTCATACCATCTTAAATCATGTTTGTTCCTGAAGACTATGAAATTAGATCGAAAAGTCTAATTCGACAATGAATAGCTGGAAGATTTGTAAAAGATGAAGAAAGAAAAATTTTAGAGAACATCGCACAACAATATTTAGCCTCCTTGGTTGGTAGAAATTTAGTATAGGTATCTTCATTTATCATAAATGACAAAGCTAGAAGTTGTTGTGTTCGTGACTTATTGCATGATATGATCTGCCGAAAATTCAAGTGTTTAAGTTTCTGTCAGCATATTAATAAAGATGAGTTGATTTCAAGTGGGACGATCTGACGCTTTTCAATAACAACCATTTCCAATGGTTTAACGAGAATTAATTGAATACTGAATACTCACACACCAGGTCATTGCTTGTTTTTGCAGATGAAGAACCAAAATTAACTAACAACATTATGTAAAGAATCCCTACAAAATTCAAGCTATTGAAGGTACTTGATTTCAAGGCTCCATTGAGATTTGTTCCTGAAAATTGGAAAAATATAGCACACTTAAAGTATTTAAGGTTAAGGCATTAATGGTTGGTAAATGAAAGTCATCTAAAATGCATCGGTAATCCCCAGAACCTTGAAACCTTGGACATAAGGAATAAATGTCATGCAGATGCCAAAGGAGATTTGCAATCTTACAAAGCTACGACATCTTGTGTCATTGTATGACATTGTTTCAATTGAATAATGATCTTGAAGGCATGACATCTCTACAAACGCTCCATTATGTGATGTTAGCTAATCATGATTATAGAGGAGAGCTAATTATGCATGACGATGGATTTGAGTTAATTAGAGAACTAAGCAAGCTGAAGCATTTAAGGAAATTAGGCTTGGTTAGTGTTAAGGAAAAACAGGGAAGCATTCTATGTTTCTCAATAAATAAGATGCAAAACTTGGAGGATTTGCATATTCAGTCAGTATCTTCAAATGAAGTCATTGATTTGTCTGTTATTTCACCACTGCATATGCTTCAGAAGCTTAGGCTGGATGGGAAGTTAAACAAGTTTTCAGAGTGGGTTTCACAGCTGCAAAATCTTGTAGCATTGTCTTTGGCATTCTCCGGGTTAACTGACGGTCCATTTAAATTACTACAAAACATGCCATGTTTGTTGTTCCTCAAAATCAACAACGCTTATAGAGGTGAAAGTTTGCATTTTCAAGAAGAGGGTTTTGTTGGAAATAATTTGTAAAATAAAAATATAAAAATATTGAAATTTATAGAAAAAAAATTATAAATAAAAGAAAATAACTATTAAAATTAATAAAATAAGAATATTTACTTACAAACTTACAATTAATTAAAATTTTCTAATCAATTTAATCAGCTATCAAATTTATTTAAAATTTAAATTAATTAATTAAAAGTAAAATAAAATAAAATATATAATTAATTAAAAGTTCTATCAATATTATGACAGATCAAAAAAAGTTCTGTCAATATTATGACAGATTAAAAAAAGTACTATCAATATTATGCACGATCTCTTCGAACAACTGACTAATGAAGATACAGTAACAACAAATTATCAAATTGTATGTTACACTTCAACTTTCTATCAATAAATAATAACACGAAGACCTTAACTTTCTTTGCTTGAATATAGCTTTTTGCTACATTATGTATTAAAAAATTATATATCATACTCAGGCGGTGTTTGAAACAAGAATATTCGAACTTTCTTAGAAAACGAGAAAAAAAGTTTAACATATTTAGTAGAAGAGAATAAAATATTTATTGAGAATAAACCCGAGAATGCTAATCTATAAATGAATAGGAACAAAACCCTCAATTATAGAAATAACACCTTTTTGTGATAATTGAGTAAAAAAGTTACCAAACTTTCTCATTACCATGAATAGAAAACATATTATTACAAGGAAGTTGAGTAATAACCAAACGTATTTTTAAAATTTTCTCGTGAAATAATAGTCACAACAAAACTAATATTCGGTTATCATTCGTATAAGAGAAATTATTAGATAATTTTAGAATTACCATTTAATCTATGATTTCGATCAAGCATAATGTATAACTTTTTTTTTATAGAAATTGATCGAGATCGCAAACAAATAATGATTCAGGATTATTTAATATATATATATGTATATAGAACTTGCACAATACATGCTAAGCCAGAATAGGAGGAAGGCATTATGCTCTCCACCTGATACATCCACTGATTTCCCAGCGTTGGAGGTTATGAACTTGTTATGTTAAGATCAGTTGGAAAATAGTTGGGAACTTTGTGGGCTTGAAGGCTTTTTGCGACCTTTTAAGACAGGATGAGCTAAAAATTTGAATATTTATAGCTGGAGAATATTCAATGCAACATGTTTGGAGAATTTTAGCCTAATGATGCATTTTAGTCAGCATTCATTATTACACACTCAGTCCAAATCCGAGTCACACTTCAACAGAAGTATCCTATGCGACTAGAAAGATAATGATAGGACACTGAAAATGGAAGCTCCTACGAAATTACTTAACCATAAAATTATTTATTATATTGGGTGGGTGGCCCATGAAGGAGTCACAATTTTATTGCCAGAAGAAGGAAAACTCAAACTAAAACTCACACAATTCCACTTGGGGCCACAACAATGGGGCTTCTAACACTGTGTGCTCCACCATCTTCAATCCAAACAAGATCACCAAATGTGATATTTTCCTTCTTGTACTTGCTATACTTAATCAAAACATCGTAACTCTGCTTCTCATTTTTATATTTGAATGTTAATGTCTCAGGTGACACTGTCACCACTGAGCCCTTAGGTTGTG
>JAMLFT010005900.1:0-16876 GCA_026544285.1 Pachyrhizus erosus
TCAATGAAACTCATTGTGAGATTTAGAGAAGCTTTTTCTCTAGAACTCTAAAGAGTAGTTCTTTTGATCCTTATCAATACCTTGTTAGTCTTGTGGCGGATTTTCTTTTTCCTTATCTTCTTCTTAGAAAGAAGTGGCAGATTCATTTCTGTCTTTAGTCCATTTCTTTGAGTTTTGAAGCATCTTAAAGGTTGATGCAAAGATCCATGGGAGGATCATAACATTAGGGAATTTCATGTCTTGAACAAGAGACTCATATTAATGAATGGCATGACATAGTAAAATGCTCAAATTTTATTGGATTGTTTAAAACAAAATATTGACAATAAATATAATTTAAATTCATATAAATATATGCATTTTATAGGTGAAAATACACTGTTGATGCAACATTACCTTAATGATAATAATTAGGAAAATGAATTAGTAAATGACATCTTAAAATACTTTATTGATGTGTTAATGGAACAAGTGCTTGGAGATGTCACCAGAACCACCAGTAGCACACATAGGCATCTTGTTTCCTTTCCAGATTCGGGTTGGGATAAAGATGCTGGCCAAATAATATATTATATCTCTACTTTGATACAAAATTCTTGGAAAATTGAAAAAAAAGTGTGGTTGATGTACAAGTGCATAATACTTACTTAAGTCGCTTATACTGTAAAAGCTAATCATTTTAGAATTTAATTCCTAATTTTATTGACACTTTATTTTATTTTTTGTGTTTAGAAGAGTTTAGTTTCTTAATTTTAATAAAATGTTTCACATATGGCACGTTGAGCAACATTTTGGCATCTACCTGCCCTTGCCCAACGTCACACAAACTAACCTGAATAATGTCTTTCAAACTCAAACTAAAATAAATGAAGCTTTAGCATTTGGAGATTATAAAGATCAACAATGAACCTCTGGCCTCGCAACCACCTTTCTCTTCCACTCGTTTTCTCCCTCACACTTTATTATGAGTAGGCATTTGATTTTGATAATTTGTTACACACTTCGCCACTAACTTTTGAGTATTACTCTATGATTTGATGTGTTTATATATTGACTTCACATTCAGATTATTTATATTGGTGTATGTGATCTTTCATTTGATATTTGTACCATTTGAGAGTGCATTCACGTTAACTTTTATGGGCTAATTGGAATTACATGCTCAAACTTTTATTTAAGCTGCTGAATTTTCTTGCTCATTGTATGGCTGGAGAATGATTACTTTCTTTCTATGGCTATGATTACTCCCTAAACCAAAATAATGATTCTATTGATTGTACATTTTTTTTACTTAACATAAATCATAAATATTTATATATTGAGTAGCTATTCATGAATATATTTCTCTATATGTCCCTTTAGTAACCTTGATATTAGTTTTTTCTCTTTTTTTTTCATTCAACATTGTATCATACATATACATGCATATACACACATGTACTATAAAAAAAACTCAACAATAGCGACCAAAAAATTTAAATGTAATTTTTAAAAATTTTTCAATAAAATATTAGTGACACTAGTATTAGTGACAAAAATTGTCATTAGTGACAAAAAGTGGCAAAAAGTTTGTCACTAATGCATTAGTTTCTTGTAATGATGGAAGCAACAAGTAGTGTGGTGATTGATCTCTCTAAATCACTTCTACAAAGAGAGTAGAAATTTCTTTTCACTCTACGCACAACACACAAATATATGTATTTGTATAACAAAGTTTAATAAGGGAAGCCTAGTAATTCATTTTATGTTATTCTAAGATACTTTTTTTCTCTATGTATGGGTTACTCCCATTGATCATCATCCTTCAAAAAATAATGGGAATGTTGGTGTAAGTCCTAAAAGTTAATACTTTACGATTTATATTTGTATTTTTTATTATTCAATAATATGAAAATATTCCTTTGTTATGTGGAACATGATTAAGTCCATAAAATAATTTATTTAATGTTATTCTAAAAATGTCCCTAGTCAAGTAAAAACCTCTATCATTTTAAATAGATGAGAATCATGTGACACCAAACTCAACTGTAATGATGGTAGAAACTTTAGCATCCCAAACAGATTGTAGTGATAATTAATTTGGAAGTGTTGGCAGGGACAACTTCAACATTGGCTGCAATTGTGGTGACAAGTCTGAATTAGAAATTAGATGATTTGCAATATCAACAAGGAAACATGTGATTTTGCCAATCACCATCAATTCATGGTTTGATTGGAAGTGCAAGATCCAAGGCATTGCATCATAATCAAAATTGTTGAAAACAAAATCATAGTTGTCATTCTCCTTGGTTTTTAGAAACTTGCTCCTCTATAGTTTTCCTTACAATTGGAATTATCTTCAATATCAAAATAATTGTTCTTTCCATGAGAGAGCTCTAATACCATATTAGAAAACTCATAAGGAATATAAGTGATGCTTATTTGATAAGGCCAAACCTTATGGAGCTCAAAAATCAAGGGAGGACTAGCATGGAAATATGTGATTGAATTGATATAACAAAAGATAGAAAATTATCTACATATTGATCTTTAATTTATAGGATTACATTTGAACTAATTACTAAAAAAATATGTAACTACTCTTAACATTATGTATAAAATTGCTTCAACTCAATAAAATTTAGGTATAGAATAAAGTATTTATTGTGGAATCAAACATGTAAAAATTATCTAAAATTGTGTTAGCTAATATTTTGACATAATTTTAAACAATTCAATGTGAAACCAAACACACACATAATATTAATTAACCCATGCATTGATCACAATCTTGGCTATGTTGTGACAATGTTACTAAAAAGAGGATAGCTAGGTAGCTAATGAACCTACAAATTAACTGACTTTTTTTATAAAGACATTAGTGTTGTGTTGGAGAAGGAATTATTAGATGATTTTGAACTACCATTTAATTCATAATCTTGATTAATTTTTATATGACATGTAATTAAGTATTGTTAATTTTTTTCTTAAAATTTTAAAACTTAAATGCATGTCAAATTGTGAGTGGCTGAGACAATGGACACGTAGTGACCTAAGACCATCTAATAATTTCTTATATTGGTGGACTCCACACGAAGATAAAGGAAATTACAAACATAATTTGACAAATTATACAATAGTTTATATCACTTAGGTTGCAGAAAGAAACAACCATACATTACACAAATACTACAACAACATAAAGCACGTGTCTTGGTCACACCTAGTTGCGGTTGATACAATATATTAAACTTCTAACATATATGATTGATGAAATTTGAGGACAATTATGTCTCATAAGACATCAATTTTTATTTCCAAGATAGCAATAACATAGAACACTATGTTGACATTGATTTAGTTCTAGTCCTTAGTAAGATAGGCACCAACTTTATTGAACACCTCATTTGCAAATTGTAATAAGGGATGAGGGTCAGGAATGTGGTCATTTTGTTTCTCATATTCTAGCACCATATGCAGTGCACTTCCCTTTTCCTTTGGAGTAACTTGAATCATAAACGTGAAGCTCTTGAAAAGTCCCAATAGGTCTCCCTTTATATATAACCTTCAAAATCATTTTATTGTTTTCCTAGTCTATGCCCTCAACCACCACCTTAGTCATATTAGTCTTCCCTTCTGTTGTTGTCCAAAACAGAAAAACAGAAAAACAGATAGATTTATTTTAGATCATAATAGTCATTAAACTTGTCCAACACTAATTTATCCTTATCACTTGAAAGCCAACAAGAAGCCTTTTTTTTTTTTTTTTTTTTTTTTTTGTATTTTCAAAGACAACAATTTGATCTGAAAAGGCTGGAAATTAGTATATTGGAAGCAGACTTGCTTATTGCAATTTCTATTTTGAATTTAACAAAAAATTCACATTACATATTCTATTAATTAAGCGTGCTTCAACATATTTTTTTCCCCTCTTTATCTTTACTTTTTTAACTTCAAACAAATCTTAAAAAATAATCCCAAACATGCACTAAAGCATTTCAAAATTGTTAATTAAATAACACAGACGCCATATTTAACGCATAAAATTACTAAAATTTGCTTCAAATAATAATTACTTCAACAATAATATTTCTTCATATCACCAGAAAACAGTTTGTAAAAAATGTAGGCTAATATCAAGGATATGTTACATGGCTGAAAAATAATCTATATTTCTTTAAAAAATTGAAACGTATTTTTAGTAAATGAAACCATGGGTAATCTTGTGTTTTGTGGATAAAATTTTGAAGTAGAAGTTGCCATTCCAAGTAAATAATTTGCGGAGAAGATGGATCCTTCCGTGCCCCATTCACCTTCATGAATTTCAACATAATCTACTTTTTCAGGGAAAATCTTGGCTATACGGTATGTCTTGTTGCAAAAAATATCATAGATATGCTCAGCAGATGCATCGTTATCCACGTTAGTTTCCACCTTTTGAAGATTAGTGAATGCCATATTTTTGCTATTTTGCTTCACTCCTTCGATGATATGGAAAATATGTGAACAGTCCAGCTATATATATATTTGCGATAAAAAAGTAAAAGCCAAAATTGCCACCTTTTTTAAGTTTTAAGAATCAAACTAATGATATACAAATAGAGTTTATTTGTAGAAAATAACATTTTCTCTCTTTTAAGAGTCAAATTCTATCAACATTATTTGACCAAATTATACTTGTAAAAGAAGATGCTTAAATCTTCTTGTTTTCAAAAACCAGAATACTTTTAAGTCTTGCTGAAAAGGATATATGGAAAAAATATTCTGACATCTAAGTCAGTCCATGATATTTAAATACAATAATATAAAAATAAAAAACTAATAAAAAATTAATCATCTTTTAAAAGTTTTATCACTTATATATATATATATGTGTGTATAATGGGCTTATACTGTAACCATGACCTTAATAATAATAATTAAAATAAATATTATCAAATGACACCGTTATAATACCATCAGTTTGATATATCTTGATATATTTATTGGCAATTACTTAAAGGGATAAATGCTTGGAGATGTCACCACCAGCATCCCAACTAGCATTGGCATCTTCTTTCCTTTCCTTTCCAAATTCCGGTTAGGATAAGATGTTGATACAGATCTCTGCGGCTCACATAGCAGAAAGAGGGTAATCATGATGTATAAAATTATTGGAAAATGGTAAACAAATTGTGGTTGATCTACAATTGCATAATGCTGTAAATGCCATTTATTTTAGAATTTAATCCCTAATTTTATTGACACTTGATTTTATTCTTTATGTTCAGAAAATGTTAGTTTCTGTTAACAAAATGTCTGGCGTGGGACTTTGAGCAGCATTTTTGGCATCCACCTGCCCTAGCCATACCTCACAAATAACCTGAACCGTTTTTTTAGGTAGAAGTATTTTGATCTTTACTTATGCTAATTGATGACTCTAGGTAAAAACGTTTATAGATATAAGTGATTTTTCTTCTATTGGTCAGAATCTTGCCTTGCTGAAGAGAGGATTTACCACACGTGTGTATTAATAAACTTTTTCGTAAAGATAATGACCAGATTATTTATACTTAAAATAAGCGTATTTTTTTTAAAAAAAAAATTAAAATAGGATTTGCTTCTTAAAAAAACAGAAACTTATTTTAAAAAAAGAATTTAGACAAATACATAAAAAAAATAATAAACTGTTTATTTTATTAAAAAACATTCTTAGGAAAATGGGGAGAGGATGATTGGTAAGTCTGATTAAAATAAAAGGAGATTTTAAACATAATTTAACAGATTATAAACAGTGACTTTATTATCAGTGGGTTACACGAAACAACCACACAGTACACAACTAATACAACAACATAACTTACATGGCCAACTCTCGGTTAGTGGTGGTTGATGCAATTCATTTAGCTTTCAACACATAATTGATGACACCAAGGGACAATTATGGCCCACAAGACATGAATTTTTATTTCTTAGATAGCAAATAGCATATGACAATGATTTAGGTCTGCTCCTTAATTAATAAGAATAAGCACAAACTTTTATTATCACTGGCTCAACTGTCATTTGCAAGGAGGTATGAGGGTCAGGAATGTGGTCGTTTTGTTTTTCATATTCTGGGACCAAATGCACTACACTTCCCTTTTCCTTTGGAGTAACTTGCAGCAATAAAAACTTGAAGCTCTTGTAATGTCTCAGCAGGTCTACCTCTATAACCCTGAAGTTAATTTTATTGTTTTTCCTGTCTATCGCTTCATCCACCACCTTAGCCCCACAAGATTGCCCCTCTGTTATTGTCCAAAACCGGAAAACATTTTAGATCATAGTAGTTATCAAAAAATGTGTCTAAGATACACTAAAGCAACCCAAACTTCCTAATTATCTAACACATAAGCCATAATTAAAGATGTAAATTACTGAAATGTACTTCAAAAAATAATGACTCACACAATAATATTTTTCTTTTATCTAGAAAACGGTTTATAAAATTAAAAGATAGGGGGCATACTGGCCTAATATGAAGTAAATTTTGGATATCCAATGAGAAAGAGAGAGATCATATAATGTGATGTAATAATAAAAATGTTATAATAAAATAGACTTTTTTTCATAAATAATGCAAAAAATAAAAATTTATCTGGATAATACACTTACAACATTATTTAGTTGAATGATAAACAATGCAATTGAAGGTGAGAAATCGGTTGGTGGGTAACCGATAATTCACCTGGGTTTTTTTTTTTTCTTCATGAGAAATTGATTGATGGATAATCGATTTCTTTGTTTTGCTTTTTTTTTTTAATTATTTTTTTAATTTATTTTAAGTTATAATTATTATTTTGTGTTTTTGATTTTGTAAGTAAAAATTTATATGATGAGTTAATTTTTAATTATGTTGTTTGTAATAATTGATATTGAAAATAAATTTTTGAATAGTTTAATTATAAAACTTTTTGTCAATTATTTTGTTAATGTGGATAAGTTTTAGTTTAATTTTATTAATTTTTATTATTTTTTTTCAAACGATAATTAAGTCTTATTGATTTCATACAAATGAATTGAATTATATAAATTTCATATGTTGAGTCGGTCCAAAAATTTATAATAAATACAATATTTATGGGGTTTAATACCAATTAATATAAAGAAAATAATTTTAAATTAAGTTATCATATAAATTTTTATTTATTTCAAATATTAAAAAATCATTTTCAGTACCAATCACTACAAACAACATGATTAAAAATTAACTCATCATATAAATGTTTGTTTACAACAACAAAAAATAAAATTAAGAAAAGAAATAAAAAATTAAAAGAAAAGCAAAACAGACAAATTAGTTACCCATCAACCGATTTCTCTAAAAGGAAAAATAAATAAATAAAAAATCTAAAATCCAGGTGAGAAAGCTTACCCACCAACCAATTTATCGCCTTCATTTGCAATGTGTAACATTCAGGTAAATAATGTTGCATGTGTATTTCCTAGGCAATTTTGTTTGTTTGTATTATTTATGAAAAAAAGTCAAAAAAATGATAAGTGTTAATAAAATATTTTAAAAGTACAATTTTTTAAATATCATTACTCTATGTAACATGATTGCATAATAATTTTGAAGTATTATTCTTATAAAAGTTACTCTATGCACTAATGAATTGATTAGTCTCTTTCGATGGCTATGATTACTCCCTAAATGAAAATAGTTATTCTATTGACTATACATTTTCTTACTTAACATAAATTACAAATATTTCTATATTGAATAGCTATTAACATTTTAAGTGTATACTTCTTTATGTCCTTCTAGTAACCTTGATATTCATGGTTTTTTTTTTCTTTCATTCAATGTTGTATTGTACATATGCATGCATATACACACAAGCACTATAAAAAAAATTCAACAATAGGAAAAAAAAAATATACATGTAATTTTTAAAAGTTATTCAATAAACATTTGTGCCACTAGTATTAGTGACAAAAATTATCATAAGGGACAAATTTTTTGTCTCTAATATATTACTTTCTTGTAGTGATGGAAACATTGAATAGTGTGGTGATTGATCTCTTTAAATCACTTTTACATAGAGAGTAGAGATTTATTTTCACTCTACACATAACACATAAATATATGTATTTGTATAACAATGTTTAATAAGGGAAGCCTACATTCTATGTTATTCTAAGATATCTTTTTTCTCTGTGTACAGGTTCATGCTCCCACTAATCATCATCATCCTTTCTTTCGAAAAATAATGGGAATGTTGGTGTAAGTCCTAGAAGCTAATATTTTACGATTTATATTTGTATTTTTTTTATTGAATAATATGAGACTGTTCCTTTATTATGTGTGTTGGAACATAATTAAGTCCATAAAATAGTTTATGTAATGCTATTCTAAAAATGTCGCTAGTGAAGTAAAAACTTCTATCATTTTAAACAGATGAGTATCACTTGGCACCTAACTCAGCAGCAATGATGGTGGAAATTCTAGCATCCGAAACAAATCGTAGTGGTAATTAACTTGGAAGTGTTGGCAGTGGCGACTTCAACATTGGCTGCAATTGTGGCGACAATTCTAAATTAGAAATAAGAAGATTTAAAGCATCAACTACAACAAGGAAACATGTGATTTTGCTGATCTTGATGGTGAAACCATCATCAGTTTCTAGTATTATTGGGATTGCAATATCCAAAGGCATTGCATCATAATCGAAATTGCCAAAAACAAAATTGTAGTTGTCATTCTCCTTGGTTGCAGAAACTTGCTCCTTTGTGTCGTTATGATAGTGTTCCTTACAATTGCAATAATCTTTAGTAGCACAATTATCGCTCTTTCCAGGAGAAAACTATGATACCATATAAAAAAAACTCATAAGGAATATAAGTGATGCCTATTTGATAAGGCCAAACATCACAGAGCTCCAAAATCAAGAGGGACTAGCATGGAAATATGTGATTGCCTTGATATGCCAAAAGATTAAAAAAAAAAATCTACAAATTCACATCTATTTTATTGGATTACATTCTAACTAACTACTAACAAAATATGTATTTATTCTTAGCATTAGGTATAAAATTGCTTTAACTCCGAATCAATTTTAGGTCTATAATCAAGTATTTACTATGGAATTTGTAACATCATATTAAAATAACAAATAATATTGTTTGTATAGAATAAAAAATAGTAAATAAAAGATATTTTAAATAATAATTATACTTATTTTAGAATGATTTTGTGATATTAAATGTACTGAAATTTAATTTAAACTATTTTAGGAAATTATTGTGATTATTGAAGTAAAGAAAATTTATAAATTAATTAGAGATAAATAATAGCATAACTATAGAAAATTTAGACAAATTTAGTTTTAAAATAATTGGTAAAGGTACAAATGAATAAAAGCATGTAAAATAAATTTTTTAAATTTAGAATAAAAAATAAATAGATTAATATATATGCATATATTAAATTAAATAGATGAAACTTATAAAATATATTGGGACGTAGGAAACAAGAAATAAGAGAGAAAATATAATTGAATTTTTCTAGATTTAGAATGATTAAAAATATGTAAATAAAATATAAAGATATATAAATATATTAATTTATAAATAAATAAAGAGAGAATAAACATAGGAATAAAGAGAGAAAAATATAAATGAATTTATAGGATATTTAGAATAATTAAAAACTGAAAAAATATTAATTATACAACAAAATATGTAATTTAATAATAAAAAGAAAAGGCTGAAAATATGAAAAGGGAGGGGCTGGGTTCAAAAAACCAGTCCTTGGTAAGGAGGAAGAAACGCTCAACCACTGAGTTGTGTGACCACAAACATTAGTAAAAGACAAAACAAATATGTGAACTATCAAAAATAAAATAAAAGCCAAAAAGGGGTGTTAATCGAAATCAAATCTAGACCCTGGAAAGAGGAAAGACACGTTCTAGACGTGTTCTACCACTGAGCCAATGGGTGAATGGTGATAAGTTACTTGCAAGGAAAAACTATAAGCTGAAAGTGGAGAATATAAGTATGAAAAACAAAAAATATGCTAAAAAGGGGAAAGGTGAGGTTCAAACCCGCCACCCGCGAGTAAAGGGAAAGTGAGGAGCGCGCTTGCCACTAGACCACTAGGCCCATTCACGTTTAATATAGGAAATGGAACGTAGTTAAGTTACTTCTTCTAAAAATTAGAAGAACATAAAGCAGCAAAGCAAAAACGCCTTAGGCAAGGCTCGAAAGGAGAGACCTGGCGCTTAGGGTTCAACACCTTAACTACAGAACTAGAGCACATTCGGTGATATCTTAATGTTTTATTTCTATTCATTATATACCAAAAACCTTAAGATCACCATTGTAGCAGCTAACGAAGCACCTTCATCCTTAAGTTGCCTCACCTATAACTAGTTGCCATGAATAGCTTGGGCTCCTACTCTTGGACCAGCCACCCATGCCCATGCTTCATGAATATAATAAATGAAAAAGTAATAGAGGAAACACTATATAAGGAGAAAAAATTCATGAAGGAAGAAGACAAAAAATAGAGAAGTTAAAACCTCTCTATCCAATTCGAAGCCATTTTTCTTTCTTAGTGCAAAGACACATTTGAAAACCGCCTAGGTTCGTTTTCCTTTAGAAACTAGTACAAATGGAGTAGTAGAACTCAAATTTGGACTATTGTCAAAAAGCTCAAATTTCCTTGTCAGAAAAACTCAAAATAGGCAGGAAGGAGTTTTTGTTCTTCGATTTTTCTCTACTAATTCATTTATGAAGATGTTAATTCTATGTTAAACTACTAAATTAATGAAAATGATAAGGATTGATTGGATTTCAAATTTTGGATTCCTCCTCTGCCAGCCATGGTTACTAATGCAAATTCAAGCAATTATGTTACAGATATGATTTTGAACTTAGTTTAACTGCATGATTCATGATATTGATAGAATGAATTGATCAAATTGCATTATTGTGATAATTCTGTACAAATTTGAGTGAATGCTAAGAATGAAAATTTGGAATTTGAATTTGAATTTGATGACCGTGAATTTGTAAGTTAGGATAACAGGAGAAACAAAGAGAATGAAGAAAATTTAGAATAGGAAGGAAGAAAGGTTGAGTGATAAAGAAGAGAAGAGTAGGAAATAGAGAGAGAAAGTAGAGAGAGAGAGAGAGATAGAGGAAATAGAGAGAGAAAGTGGAGAGAGAGAAGGTAGAGAGAGAAAGTGGAGAGAGAGAGAGAGAGAAAGTAGAGGAAAAAAAGGAAGGAAAGAGAAAGAGAAGGTAGAAAGAGAACGAGAAGTAAAGAGAAAGGAGAGAGAAAATAGAAAGAGAAAGAGAGAAAGAAAAATAATGAGTTACAATTAATATATGATTGAATAATAAATGAATTTCTATTTACTTTTTCTCAAATGTTTATATTAAATTATTTCTCTTACTTTTACTACATCATTATAAATATCTATTTAATGTATGAAATCAGTAGGACATGAGAAACTAATTTCATTCTTCTATGCTATTGACTATTATTGTCTATTGTAGAATCAATATTTAAAATTATCAAGATTAATTGCTTGCCTCTACTGACAATAGAAGAATTATAGAATGTAGCTCTAAGGTGATTGTCTCTAGAAGGGAAAACTTTAGCAAAAAATTATAGGATAGAAGATGAGATGCGACTTGTAAAAATCATAAAAATATTAAAATGATCCTTCAATGAGCAATTCAGACAAAGGTAGGAATAAAATTATATACAATGATGATCAATCACTTGATGTGAAATCAATTAATTGAGGAAATGCTACCTTAGGAATTGAACTAAGTACCAAGAAAATCAGTTACCAAGAATGTTGGAGAAAGTTGTCGATTAAGAATACACATGTGAGAAATAAGATTGGAGTATTGCATGGGTTGATTACAAAAGGTACTTGAGAAATGTATGCAGACTCGGTTGAGTCCTTGAGGGGTGGATAAGGTGCCAAGTTGTGAATGACTCTAAAATAGAGGGATTTTACAAAATCGGCTTGGTGTTTTCGATAAATAGTGCATTACCATAATTCAATTGAGAATATCCTAATTCAATGTACCAAACAAGACATCTACTCTCGATTGTTACCCAAAAATGCAGAATAAGGAAATATTATGACGTATTGTGTAAGTCCTCTTGGAGTTAGAAAAATTAGAGGCAGCGAAGGGGGCCCTATCACGACTAGGAAACTTAGGTAGATACGATATGGTGAGACGAGAGAATACAATAATGAGTAAATGATTCTATGTTTGTATGTGTGTTTAAGGATAGATAATTCACTCCTACAATTCGACTTTTCAGATACTGATGACAGAAGTGTTTCACCCTTTGTTCTACTTAACGATCATACCCCTAAATGGGAGATTGACCCACGATCCCTTATTTGGAGACGACACCTTTACCTAATGTTTCGATTAAGCTTTCTATAGGAGTTTACTACTTAAATTTTGGTTAAATGCTACTTTTATGTTGTGTTAGCAAACAAAAACAAGATAAGTAATGTTTTGTATTACATCGTTATATGTATGACCTGAAAATTCAAAATATTACTTTTTAAGCTAACGAGATTGTCCTCTCTGTTGTGTGATGTTTAATATTTGATGTATGTTTAATATAAAAAAAGGAATATTGACATCAATTCAAGGAATACAAATTTTGTTATGAGATCTTAATAACAAACATTTCGTCCTACTATTTTTCTATTAAAAGAAATTATTTTTTCTGAATTACAAAATATTAAATAAATTGGAAAAACAAAAAGGGTGTTATAAAATCAAACATGTAAAAATTACCTAGAAATAATTGAACTAATATTTTGATATAATTTTAAACGATTCAATGTTAAATGAAACATACACGTAATGTAACATCCTCAACTTTATGAATAGAAAATTGAATAATTTGAAATGATTGATATTTGTGTTTAATAATTACTTGAGAAATAATAAATAAAAAAATAAAAATGAATAAATATATAGACTAAGAAATAAATATTATAAGTGATTTAATGATATAAAAAACCTCTCAAAATGGTAGAAAAAAATAAAAGAAGAAAATTGGAGAAAATTAAAAAAAAATAAAAAATAGGTGGAAAATATTGAAGTTGACCAAAAGTCAACTCATTAATGACATTTCTATAAGTATCAGGTAATTAGAAAAAAAATAGATTAACCTTAAACTAGTTTAATTAAGTTAATGTAGAGGATTAATGTTTAGGCAACCCATTTGGACAAAAATTAAGTCTTAAACTCTACTTAAGCTTGGTTGATCCAATCAATGACTTAATTAAGGCCTTAACCATGAAGGTTAACTTAATCTTGACCTAATGTTAGTCCTATAAAAGGATCCACAAGCTGCTGCCCTTTTTCTCAAACTCTTCATGTTGTCAACACCTCTCTTTGGTGCATCATAATTTGTTTTTTCTGCATTGCAGCCCCTCCCACCATCTCTAGACCTCTATACCTCTCCTTCTAACTCCATTATTGAGTTCTCCAAGCTCCCAACCCAACCATAGTTTGTGAGGCAGCAAGGAGAAGGAGGAGAAGAACCATTCTAGCAGTTGGTTAGAGGTGCTATTCACAAAGCTTTTGTGCAGAAAAATTTGTGTGCCTTCCACTAAGGTAAGGAGGAGTTTTCTTGTTTATTCTAGTAATTTTCCTACTCTCTTTGTGAAGGGAATAAGGCCCTTAGTTTATCTCTAGATGATTGAATCTATTTGCTTAAATTCGTATGTGTATGGAAGCCAAAGAAAGTGACAAAAAACTGATTGTTTTGTTGTGTTGTTTTCATTTATATGTCCATTTTATGTGCCTATAATGATGAGAAAAGTATGTGCAAATATTTTATGATGGTTTAAAATGTGAGTTATGTGATGAAAATGATGGCTGGAATGTGCACTTTGTTTGTACCCAAAAAATAGATGATATCTTGGTGTATTTTCATGTTTTGGATTTATTCTGGATGTTTAAAAAATTGTTGGACCTCAAACTATGTTAATATACTGTATAATGAAGCTATAAAATCATTCAAACAAACAAGGAAACCCAAGGGCAAACCGGAATGAGTTTTGAAAGTGAACTTGAAAACTGCTGGAAAAACTAAACGTGAAAAATGACTGAGACTTTGAAAATTTATTGAGGGCGGGATAAATTTCATTTTAGACTGGAATAATTTTTCTTAGGACCCTTAAGATTTATTAACATGTGGTAAAAATTTCAAAGTGATTGGATTAAACAATAAAAAGATAAAAATAAATTAGTGGAGGTGGTTCTGTGGAAACGAAAAACTAGAACAGCAAGGAGAAAAATTCTAAATTAGTTTGTGTGGCTGGTTTGACCATGTGTAAATTTAATTTTTGATATCTATAAACATTTTGTGACAAGTAAAAATGGATAGGAAGCGAAGAAAATAGGTTTTGATATTTTTAAAGGTGAAAAAAATATTTTATGTGAAAACTAGTGCAACTGAGAGAGATTTTAAAAACTGTATTAATTGGCAAATAGTTTTGACCAGAAACCTGGAATTTGGGCTTTAAATTACAATTATAAATATTTAGAAAATAGTCTCATTCAATTTGTATTTAAAATGAAGGAGTTATACATCTTTAAATGACATACTAAACTTTCTAGAGGATAAAAGATCAAATTTTAAATTGTATTGATTTGGAGTGAATTGGGAGATGAAACTTATTTTATAAGATGAAGAATTTAATTATCATAATATAAAAAAAAAATTTCACTTAATTTGGAGTTAAGTTGAAAGAGAAATGAATTTTTGAAGTTTACATGTATATCGTAATTTTGAGCGAAATGTCAAAATTTGACTATGTTGGGTCAATAATATTTTGGGACAAGAAAATGAGTTATTTAGTAGCAAATTTAATTATGAGAAAAAAAAAGAAGTTTTCTCCAAATTAAATTTAAATAGAGGGAGAAACAAAATTTTCAAAACTAAACGAATTTACAAAAATTACGCATAATGTTATTTTTTGAAAATTTTTTGAAATAATTTTAAAACTTTAAGTAAAAGACATTTTGAAAGTCCTTTTGAGTCTTTTTTAAAACATAATGGACTTTCAAAATAAATTTCAAAGATATTTTCATAAAAAATTATCATCACATGAAATTTTGATGTAACACGTAAACTCGATGAAATTTTAATTGGAAAAACTTGATGACCTAGATTCTATAGAATTGGAGAAAATGAAAAGAGAGATTCTTACAAACTAAACTCTTGATAAATTCCAACACACTAAGCCTAATTAGATGAATTAAGAAAAATGACTTTCCAAAGTTGTCAAAAGAATGAATTAATTGATGTTGTAGAGGGACCGTTGTAGTGAACAAGACCAATCAAATGAATTGATAAAGTCTCGGTAGACGAGACTTTGTTTGATCACCTATGGCAGCAAAGGTGTGGCATTGAAATTATGAAAAGTGTCAATGTGTTGAACTCAATGAATGGATGAGTTGATGAGTCTACGGAGACCAATGGGCAACGAGTCTCAAGAAAGTCGATGATTTGTGAGGCCAAAGTGCTTGTGGTCATAGGACCTGATGAGTTATGGCCAAAGAGCCTGATATTGAGATGAGGACACAATAACTATGTATATGTGATAGCCAATGAAGGTGAGTTTTGTGCTTGTGATGAGTCAATTGTGTCAGTACTAGTGATTTGACTAAGATTCGGTCGTGATGGTGATGAAGGTGGTTGACGATGGATACGATAAAGCTGAGTGTGAGGAATTTAAGATTTGAGATTGTGTGGGTTGACTCCAAAATGATACTCGAGGAATGTCCATAGGCTTAAAGAGTCCTAGGGGATAGTGTTGAGGTGCCAAGTTGTGATAACTCTAAGGGCAGAGGGACTCACGTTATCGGCTTAGTGTCCCCGATGAATATAGAGCATTACCATGGTTGGTCGAGAGTATCCTCATTCGAGTATTAGACAGGATATGTACTCCCAACCATCACTTAAAAGCAAATAATGATGAATATATGTTATGTAAGACGTTTGTGACTTGGAAGGTCAAGAGGCATTGCGGGCCCAAAAATACGTCTAATAGTGAAGTGAATAGGACACGACGGTGAGAATGAGAGTGAGTGAGTATGTCTTGTACGTGTGATTGT
The DNA here is from genome assembly GCA_026544285.1 of Pachyrhizus erosus. Lineage (NCBI taxonomy): Eukaryota > Viridiplantae > Streptophyta > Magnoliopsida > Fabales > Fabaceae > Pachyrhizus > Pachyrhizus erosus. The sequence continues at coordinate 16,117 of JAMLFT010005900.1, forward strand.
TGTAACGCCCTTTTTATTTCCTTTATTTAAATGAGGAATGTTTAAAGAGTTATCGTGTAGATAAAATCTATATCTTAATTCATCTGGAAAATTATAATTTGACAATAAATTAACTCATGATATTACTTCCATTCCAAGTTCTCATTTATATAATATATTCAAGATAGAAGAGTTATACATCTTATAGACATTGTGATACAAAACTCTAGAAATAAAATTTTTTAACTAATCTTTTCAACAACTTATTTTAGTCTAATATGAAGCTTTAGAGGGATCTTCCTCATCTATTGACTCTTCTCTTTGGTTCATATTACCAGTCTGTACTGACCCTATTGATGATTGTGGAGGTTCAATGGTTTGTGGCTACCTCCGATTAGCAGCACATTGAGGAACCTAGGTGGTGGTGTTTGAGAGATAACTTTTGGCAAGTCTATATGGTGAAACTGTAACATCCCATTTTCCAAATCAATGAAAATGTTATTGTTTCAATAGAAATAAAGTAGTTAGTTAGATAATAGGAAATTTATTTGGCAAATTAAGGAATATTAAAAATGAAATCTAGGATATACTTTAATAAGTAATAAAATAAATAAAAATATATAAAAGATATGGAATTGAGAATTTAAAAGTTTAGAAAATTAGATAGGGATAGGAAAATAAGAAAATAAGAAAAAGAAAATTTTTCTAGATTTTTTTCTAATTAATAAATAAATATTAATATTTAAATAATTAAAATTTTATATAAAAATATTTTATTAGT
>JAMLFT010005901.1:0-16875 GCA_026544285.1 Pachyrhizus erosus
TAAATGTTTATATTAAACTTCTGTAAAACATTGTGGATTTTGCAGTTAGTGTATTAATGTATCAGGGTACTGTAATACTGGTGGTAGCGGAGTACTTTCTTCTCAATCCGTTGTTATGCCTAATTTTCATCCTTTCTTTTCATTCTTTTTGCTGAGCAGGATTCATTATTTGCATAATTAATAGAATAAAAAAAAAAGTCATAATATTTTTCTTCCAATTGAGTTAGAAAAATTGTGTGTTCTGTAAATGTTTATATTAAACATCTGTAAAACATTGTGGATTTTGCAGTTAGGGTAGTAATGTATCAGAGTACTGTATTACTGGTGGTAATGGACTACTTTCCCAAATCCAGTTCATTTTGACATGTAACTGACTAATTATATATATAGCATCAACGATTCTGTGTTTGTGTTTTGATTGTTCTTTGCAAGGCATCGAACGTCCGTTCAAACATTTTAAAGCTAAAAAAGAACTAATTATAGTGGTAGACTGAGAAAAAAGGTGGGTTTGGTTCAACCCAATGTTTACCCAAATTCAAGCATCAATGTTCAATGGACAAAATATAAGGATAATATAATAAAGGAAAAGAATTGCGGGCAGATAATTCTAATTCTTAGAAGGGTCATGCTAATTGGTATTTAAGTAATTACACGAAGAAAGTTTTCATCGAAAATTATATAGGAGCGTATTTAAAATTATTGAAGAGTGTATTTTTATATATTTTAATAATTTTTTAACAAGTGTTTTTAAAATACTAGTTAATATTTATCTTAAAATATAAAAAATCAAATGATAATCCTTGTAATATTTAAAGAAACCATAAGTATAATTAGGATTTGATTATACATGGGATAAAAACACTTCTCCACTGATGTTCAATGGACTGGTTACCTCCTGAAGAAATCAATTGAGAAAGGTTCTGTGAGTTATGTTCTATTTTACATCTTGAGAACAAGAAGAGGGGGAATGAAATCAGCCCAATAAGTGAAGGCCGAAATGGCAGGTAAAGGACTTTGGTGGTATGGAGGACCACGGAAATGAGCAGCAGCTAGAAGAGATACTAAGAGAAAGATTATTTGGAACAAATGATATTTATTCATGATATGACTTCTCACACTGCCATTCAATAAGAAATTATCCATGATATGATTTTTTTTCATAATTATTATAAAAATTAATAAATTTATCTTATATAGTAATTTATAATTGAATAATAATATAAAATCATTTTACCCAGTTAATGAAGTATTTATTTTTTATGATAAAAGCTTCTTCAGAGTTGTGGTTTTAAGATGTTACAATAAGTGTTAAAAGGGGTGATTGTAGTTGTTTGCGGGATTCTAAGACATTAAAACTCTAGGGAAACCTTATTCTAGTACGACATTTTTAAAATTGAATCTGTAAAATTTATTGGTAGAATGGTACTCGATGCAATGATAATTAAATGTTTATACTTTTAATTGTGTATAAAACATTAAATAATAAATTAATATTTTTTGGCAATGAAATAATAAAAAAATATATAAATAAAGTTTTATTTATTTATTTGTTTATAATCAAGTATATGGCAACATATTTAAGTATAAGGCTTGGTCACGGAGGTCTAGGATTTAAAGATATAAAGATGTTCGATGATGCACTGCTTGGTAAATGGAGATATAAAATATTAAGGATATAAATATTTAAAATGGAAAATATATGCTTGTTATCATTTTAGATGAAATAAAGCGTTAATTAGAAACATTACTTGTAAAGTTTTTTCTTAAAAACGACATGAAACTGGTTAAGAAATCAATATTAAAAAAATAAAAAATAAAAATAAAAAATCAATTCAACACGAGCTGCACAACTTTGCAAATAATGAGACAAGTATAGCATGGACTTGTAACCTTCAGGTTGTTAGAAGAGTGAAAATAGAAATTCAACTTTTCAATAAATGAGACAAGTATAACATGGACTTGTAACCTTCAGACAATTTGTTAATTAGATGAGTGAAGAAAAAAAAATGAAAATTTTGAATTAGAAGAGGAAATAAAAATTGTCATAAAATTAGGCTATTAGTTATCTCTACTTTGCTATTATGACACTTGTTGAATTAGGCTATATTTAAATAAATTTCTTTTTAACTGTTTATTAGAAAAAAAATATTAAACTTTTCGCATAGAACATATGAGTGTGCCTCCTTTCAGCCATTTTTACTTATTTATAGCCAGGAAGAACCACATAGCAATTGTTGTAGTCTTAAGACTTAACTATGAAAAGGTATAAAGGTCTATACAACAATAATAAAAATATTAGCTTGTTAGTTTGGGTCATTTTTTTACTAGGATTATCATGATTGAAAACCCACTCTATGTTAAAATTCTCCAATCAATGTAATATTTAATCTTCAAATATTAGATACAAGTGATAAGTTGGTCCTTGTTCAACACACATGTATCCTTATTTTATTCTATCAAGGAAGTATAGTTAAATTAATTAAATATTATGCAAAAATTATTATAAATTTTTTAGTATCTAAATTTTTGTTAAATAAAAAATCCTTATTTTATTTTAATATATTTTTCTCTCTCAACGTGCAGCAGTGAGATGCATGATGAAAGTGAAAGAAATGTCTAAAGAAATTTGGATAAAAACAGTTACCATTAGGAATTTAAGAGCTTTCATGATCCAAAGAAGCTTGGAAAGACCCGTTTAATGAATAGTATCTTAAAGTGTTTGCATGTATAGCATATATTCATATACCAAACCAACTTTGGAAGAAACTAGATATGAAATGGAAAAGTGTATTTTTCACCGACTATAACATGAACAAGTAGACTTTAGAGGCATTGCCAATTATCAACCAGATTGGAGAATTATATTATGGATAATGATCTATTTTGATGAGATGTTATCAATTTGGCTTTATTTATATATTGTGAGGCTTTGACATTTAAAAAACTCTCAAATTCGATTAGCATTGGTAAAAAAACTCATGAATGGTAAAATTCACACCATTGATAATAATGAAATATGGAGCTGACATGTTTACTTGCATATAAAAGTTTGATAGGAGTGAAGTGGCTGTGCAAACTCAAATAAAACCCAATGGACATGTTGATCGCTTCAAAACAAGGTTTGTAATAAAAGAAATATAAGCACAAATAAAGTATTTGACTGTTTTGAGATATTTGTTCTTACTGTAAGATTAGATATACTTCAAATGATTATTTCTCTCAATATAAAAAAATAATTGAAAAATATATCAAATTAATGATTATACTTGGAATTTGCTCAACATATACTTCTTGTGATTAAAGGAAAAGGAAACAAAATATATACGTGGAAGAAAGTTTTGTATGAAGTGAAATAAGTATAAAAAATTTAGTATAAGAAAATTGATTTTTATTTTATGTAACATGAATTTTAAAGATGTTTATTTAAGTCATTATTAAAAAATAACATCCTTTTATTAACAATCAACTATTTTTAATAATAATTTAAAAAAATTGTGAAATTTAAGGAGATTATGATTAGACGCTTTGAGATGATAAATCTAACTTATTTTTTTGACAATAAAATCATTCAACAAAATGATAGAAACTTTCTTTGTCTAAAGAAATATATTAATGATATTTTGAGAAAAAAATAGAAAAATTAGAGTCAGTAAGAGAAATTGAAAACTCTATTATATATTCAACTTATTACAAATTGGGGACGCCTTAAATATTTAAATTTAGTTAGGTTAGACTTTGTATTTAGAATAAGATTGTTAAGAATAATAGTAAAAAATTGACATGCTTGTCATTTGTAAGGAACAAATGTATTTAGATGAAGAATTATAGGCCATTTAAAAACAAAAATTTAAGATAACTCAAAATGTTTTGTGATGAAATATGTTGTTTGAATACAAAATTTTAGAAAAAAAATTAAAATTATAGAAATTTTATGAAAGTACTTTGATTACTTAAAAAGGTTTAATATCAATTTAGTTTCTAAGCTTTTTAAAATTTTTGTTTTTAGTTTCAAAACAATTTTTTAGTATTTTTGGTTTCTATATATTTTTTCTTTATTTGTAGTTTAAATTTTTGTTGCCCACTAACAACATTAACTAATGAGGTGATATTCATATTGACAATTTAATGACTTGTCACGTAATTAAGAAGTTTGATAGAGTAATCATGTGTAATTTATTTTTTGTAAATAATGTTTTTAATCCTTAATCAATTAGTTTACGTCATCAACTTGTTTGCATAGATGAAGAGATTAAAAATCAAATTTATCAAAAATATTACATGCAACTTGAGTTGCCTATGTTCTATGTTATTGTAGAGGCTAAAACTATTAACGAATGAAAAATATAGGAATAAAAAATGTTAAAAAAATTGTTTAAGAACTACAAATAAAAATTTTAAAAAGTTGAGGTACCAAAAAAATATTTCATGAATGTCTTTTCTCAATGTCCCTTTATATTGTTTCTCTCTTCTTTCTTCTTCTTTTTCTCTTTCTTTATAGTCACTTTCTTATCTTCTCTCTCCTCAGCCCAATCTCTCTCCCTATCTCTTTGTTCTTCCTTTATTATTTTTCTCTATTTTCTATTTCCTCTCTTACTTCTTTTTATTTTCCATTTCTCTTCTCTGTCACATCTTTTTCTTTTCTTCCTTTTTCATTTCTCCTTTATCATCTATATCTCTTCCTTTTGTTAATATTGACAGAAAAAAGTGTAAGTATTTATATTGTTGAATTGTTTAAATATTATCTAATATTAATTTTTTGAATTATTAAAATTTAAAAATGAACTAATATTTATTTTGATAAAATTTAATATTAAAATTTTAATTTTTAAAAATGTATTTTAAAAATAAATATTTCATATAGTATAAAAATCAAATATTCTATCCAAATTTAAAATTTAAAATTTAAGAAATTTAAATTAATTAATTTATACTAAATATTTTAAAAAAATAAAATTTAAATAAAAATAATTCAAATATTTTAAATTTTTTAAAATTAAAAAATTCTTCATCCAAATACAAAGTTAAAAGTTGACCAATGTAATATAGTTGCAACTAGTTATGCAATAAAATTACATTGGTCAACATATTTCATTGAGATGTAAAGATAAAAAAAAATACATTAGTCTACATATTTCATTGAGATATTAGAGTAATTTCATCATATTTAATTACATAGTATATAGTTGCGACTAGTTATGCAATAAAATTAGTATAATTTAGAAGATTTTATTTTCTTAAATTTAATTTTGATTTTTGTAGTTTCACAAATGTGTAAGTTTGATCTCCATAAAAATTTAATTATGTATTTAATTATCAAAATTTTCAAAGTAATTTTAATTTATCATTAATTTGTCATCCAAAATTAAATGATAAATATTAATATAATCACAATTAAAAATATATGTGACTAACTTATTTACGTAAGAAATGAATAATATTAAAAATAATAATTAATTTTTTAATATATTTTAAAAAATATTTCTTTCAAATAATTATATTTTTAATTATTAAAATATATAAAAAAAAAATTATTCTTTATTTTTAATATTATTAATTTCTTATGTGAATAAGATAATCACACATATTATCAATCACACATACAAATATTTTATGTCTAATTTTGGATAACAAATTATCAATGAATTAAAATTGTTCAATTTTAAAAACTTTAAATGATCAAATGTGTAATTAAATTTTTATAAAGACCAAAATTATACATTTGTAATGGTGGCCAAAGTAAATTTAAACTTCTTTTTTAAAATTTTCAAACCCATCTTTTTCCTAACTTTCATTTTTGCAAGAAAACTTATCTAATATGACTTGAATATATAGATTTTTCTTGCGAGCAAATTTTTTTCCTGCGAATAATTTATAATTTATGTAGATTCTTTCATGAGTTCTTTTTATTATTTTTTCTATATTTTTCCTTCAAGAATTTTCTGCAGAGATGTTATGATTTTGGTATAAAAAAAAAAGTTTTCCGTAAATGTGTTGAAAAATTCATAGATAATTTAATATGTTTTTTCATATTTTCATACAAATTTTGTTTTGAATAAAAAACTTTAAGTTTCTTAAAAAAAATTGCAAAAAAAATATAGATAAATTCTCTTTTTTATTCAGCAGCAGACAAGGTTATAAAAGTCTACGGAGTGAGTAAACAAATATTTTAATATCATAAAAGAAAACTAAGAAAATAGTAATATTTAAATATTACCATTAATTACTTAAATCACCTATAAGACATGATATTGTCAAAATTACTACATTGAATTTATACATTGTAAACTTCATTATTTGGCCCCTTCAATTATTTTTTACAAGCTCGGCCACTGCATGAATCAAATTCCAACTGACACAACCTATTTACTGTGTCAAATTGCTGATTCTTGAAAATTGTGGAGGAAATCTGCAGTCAACCAATGCCTGTAATGAAAGTTGAGCTTTCTTATGCAAAGGGATGATGGTACAGCATCCAACAAATGCTCCTATATATTAAATATCATGCCAATGTTCTTAACCAACCAAGCAACCGAAGCAGCATGGAATCCAACACAGGTGACTTCTTCTCCAGCCCTATTTAAAAGAATAAAAAAAATAAGATGAGGGTAAAGAAAAATCAAATTAGAAGTCCACCATTCTCAATAATAACAGTTCAACAGTATTATATACCATGATATCCCAATATTTACAAATTCAAATTCTGGCAGAGTGTATTAAAAATTCTGAAATTGACAGGGGCAAACATACATAACTAAAATATAAATTTAACTGATAGGTAAGCACAACAGAAACAACTTTGTGCATTTGAAGGAAAGCTTACAAATGTTTGCTATTAACAATTGAAGGAATAAAACAAATATTCATTCACATTATGTGAAACAGTAAGGGTTTGCTAGAACATGGGAATGTTTACAACTTTGTGCATTTGAAGCATTATGTAAGGGTATGCCAGAATTTGAAGGAATGCAAGCTATGAATGTGAAATCCTTTGTGCATTTGAAGGAATGCTCTATCTTTACCAATATCTGCAGCTACTCGATGAGCACACATAACTCCTGAGAAAGCTACAGCAATAACACCTTGTCCAGGGAAGCAGCTATCACCAACACAGTAAAGACCATCCATGCCCTGAAAATTTTATTGGTTTATGGCTTACTTACTCAGTGCATTCTAAAAGCATAGCAAAAGGTTTCTATAACTAAATCGGTTTTTCATTTATGAAAGTAGACTTACTGTGGTATTGAATGGCATTCCCAATAACCCCTTTGGGATTCTGCGTGGCATTGGACCATACGTTCCCTTGTCACGAGCTAGGTATCGCCGGTGTGTCTTTGGTGTTCCTACCTATAACAAGGCTTAAAATTTCATAAAACATACGCATAATAAAAAAGATATAAGAATCAAACACCAAAATAATTCCTAAGCATTATATAGATAGTTTCATTCATCTGAAAAGATAATTCAAATGCTTGCATAATAGCAAGCATGCTTCTATATTTAGCTACTAGCTACGATGAAAGTGGTTTTCCCGTTTTAATTTAAAATCATGATTTCCTAATGGCTCTTAATTTAATCAAGTTTAAGTTGTCCCACTTCCAGATGTTTTTCTAAAGGTAATCCTATTGAATTACTTTTCCTGCTTCAAAATTGATATACTGTGAAGTCATGAAAAGATTTCATCCATACAACAAAACAAAAATTTTGAAAGATTTAACTGAAACTACAAACTTCTATGCAAGAAAGAAAAAGTAGCATATGAATTTTTCAGCATTGTTTGTGTTACAAGCAGTGTTATCAATAGCAGACGGCTGAGAGCACAAAATCCACCATAAACATACGGTGAATGGTATGGCGGCATATGGCAGAAGCCATGATGGACAAATAAAAGACATATATATACATATAAAATACTAAAAAACAGTATATATAACAGTAACATAATTAAAAACACTAGAGACAGCAATTATAAATACTAAAACATGTAAATACTGAAAAATACTCATATAGCCATAACAATAATATTCAGAACTTCAAATCAAATATCAATAAACTGATATTAAAAACACAAAGTTCAAGACTTCAAATAAATACAAAATGATAAAAAAAAACATAATTGCTTCCAAAACAGAAGATAAAATGTCTTAATTTTCTAATCCTTTGACTCTTTCTCAATCCCAACATAATCAGTTTCATTGTTATCCGGTGGGACGTATCCTTCCTCCACTTTTCCTTCATATTCTTCAAAGTTAGCTAATTGTTCAATTTCCTCAAACTCAAAGCTCTCAAATTTTGTTTCTTCATCAACTTTGGCTTTCCCTCTTTCTGTTGAGGTTGTAGTTGCACCTGGACCTTTCTTGGAAGCTTGGGCAGCTCCAATAATAATACTAGCACTTGATGGCTCCTTTCTTTTTTTACTTATCTTCCTTCTTGTACAAATTCTTAGCTCTCCAATTCCTAAAGCATCATAAACAGTTGTCCAATTAAGTGTGGGATCATCAGCAAAAACCAACTCATTCCCCCATCTTCATTATCATCATTCACTTGTCCCACTAACCATTCATTGCACTCATAAATGTCATTGAGAGTAATAGGGTCAATTTCATCTCTAATATTATATCTTTAAACAAGTTGTTGGTTATACTTAATATAAACTAAATCATGTAATTTTTTATGCTCCAACTTATTTCTCTTTTTTTGAATGAATCTGTATTCAATAAGAATAGGATTGATTAGTTTTTTCCTACAACAAAATACTAATGACATGAGATATAAACCACGATTATTACTTGCTCAAAAACATCCAATTGCATTCACACCCTGATGCACTACATGTCAAACTCAAAATCTTTACAGCTAGCTTTTGCAAGTTTGGAGCTGTTTGGCTATACATTTTCCACCATTGAGCTACAAAACCAAAGACTTTGACTTAAAATTTAAATATTAAAACTTAAAACATTTGAAATAATAAGAGTTGTTTTCATAATTTCTCACAAGGAGCTGTGGTTTTCCTATTTGATTTTGCAAACTCAGAACCAAAGAGACTACTAGCACTCTTATAAATTGGCAACTCATAGAATATAGAATCTTTTGTTGCACATCCTTACTTGACACCAACCTCTTGATGCAATCATACAACCCATTAGTAACATCCAATTCATATTCCAAGTTCGAGTTAGCATAAAAGAACTCTAGATTCAAAAAGTAACCAGTTGCATATAATGGTCAATGAAGTTAACAATTCCACCTATTATCAATAATTTCAAACACTTCTATGTACTTCCTCTCATTGTTCCAAAAGACTTCATAATTTCTTCTTTGACCTTCTCCATTACTTCATAGATATAGTTCATAGCTGCCTTTTTCTCACTATCAACAAGTCGAAGAACTTTCACAGGAGGAATCATAACTTTAAGAGTAAAAACCACATGATTCCAAAAAGAAGGCATAAGTACAACTTTACTAGCTTCCCTCCTTTTAGCTTCCTTGGACAACTTGTTTTTGCTCCATTCATCAGAAATAAACATCTTGCTCAAATTTTCTTTCTCTTGATGAAGCCTTTCTAATGATAGAAAGGAAGTAGCAAATCTTGTAATCGCATGTGTTACTAATTCCCTTTTGTTGGTGAAATGTCTCAACAAACTCAAGATACTACTGTGGCTACATATAAAGCCAACAAGACTAACTCCCCTTTCAATTATCTTCTTTATTAAAGGAAGTTTTCCAATAACTTCAAGCATAAGGTCTATGCGATGGGCTAGACATGGAGTCCAATAAAGATGTGGTCTTTTCTCTTCGAACATCTTACCACCTAACACATAATTGCTTCCATTATTTGTGATAACTTGAACAACATTGTGCTCTCCAATCTCCTCAACTAGGGAATCAAGTAACTCGAGCAACTATTCTCTTATCTTCACAAATTTAGAGTCATCAATGGACTTCACAAACATTGTCCCTACAGGAGAATTCACCAAAAGATTAACTAGGCATCATTGTTTACTGTCAGTCCATGCATCTGACATAATAGAAAAATCATATCTGCTCCACTGCTCCTTATGATCCTTCAACAACTCAAGTGTATTTCATCTCTTTGTTGAGGAGTGGAACTCTAATTTCATGGTAAGTAAGAGCTGACAAATTTTGATCATAAGCACCAATGGTACCAATCATATCTTGAAAGCTCTTCAGTTTAACAAGATTGAATGGTAAGTCGACTTGATAACAAAAACGAGAAATATATTGAAGAACATTTACCTTCAATTTTTTGTCACAAAACTTTTGGATGTTAGCTTGCCTTTTTTTCTCCTTTTGTCTCTTCTTTATTACAGATGATGGATGATCTCTACAGAACATATCCATGGGCCCTTTTTTAGTAATATTGCTTCTGCCTTTAACATTGCTAGTTGAATTGAAAATTGAAACTTCATCTTTAGATGCCACATTGGTAATTTCAAAATTATCTCCCTTCTCTTTTTGACTAAGATTTGCCCAAAGCTCTTCTTTGACTTCCTTTAGACACTTGCTGGAAGGTGCAACATTGCTCTTTTTCCCCATTAGGTGATACCCCTATAAAGTAAACACTTTCAAACTAGCAAGATGGATCTCAAACTTTGGCCCGAGTGATTCTTCATTTTGTAATTTTCCCATAATAATTATAAACAATAGTATTGGTGTCTAAATCATTAAGGGGATGACAATACTTCCAACCTGGATTAGTTTTGTTGGATGACCTTGAGCCTTGTTCAGTTGCCATAGTGGCCTCTTATTCAGTTGAATAGACAGAGGTTTAAGAGTAGAAGAAAGAAGAAAAAACAACCAATGGGTTGTAAGAGAAACAATGATTTTTGGGTGGTTCATGGCAGCTGGAAGGTGGCTCGTGGTGGTTGGAGGGTGTTTGGATGTCATGAACGATTGGTTTGTTTGTGCAAAATGTAGCAGCTTTTGGTTCGTGAAGTGGAGTAGATAGGTTTGCATCAAGCAGACTAGGTTGAGGCGTACAAATTTCAGCCCTAAACCTTAAGTTTTGGGCTCGAGTCAAGTTCAAGTTAGGTCATACAACCCAACCCATTTTTTTTTAAAAAAAAGGGTTTCAAACCCCTTTTTTGTTGGGCCTGGATTGGGTCAGATGACCCGAGTAGGCCATCTTCTCTGTTTCAATGAACCTGCACCCAACCTTCCGCCATAGCCATTTTGGACACCATAAGCACAACACAAAATGTGGCTGCCATGGCGCACCATGTGAAACCCACATCGGCTGGAAGGATTTCTGCCACACCATAGTGCCACCGTGGCTGCTATTGAACAACACTGGTTACAAATTATGTCTAGAGGTAATGACAGCAATAGGATGATAACAACTTTTCTTGCCTACTATTCTAGTTGCAGTCTGTTACAAGAATCACAAAAAAGAATATCATATTTGAGGACAGCCATAGAATCACCTAAACAAGCAAAAGGTTTTGTCAACAATTAAAATACTAAGACAGAAACACGCATCACTGTCTTGAATGCTGGCTGGGATTTGGATCTTTCAAGAACAAATGTAGTTATTTTGCACCAACATTTATGTTTACGCCCATGTGGTTGAGCTAATAAAGATAAGTACAACGCACCTCCTTGATTTATTTTTTAATTGCTTTTCACAGCGTAGGAAGTCACATAAATAACATTCGGTAGTATGAGGTCTGAGGTTATAGTCCATACCTCCATAAAATTGATGGATGATCTAAGACCTGGAAACAATGTATTCTCTAATCTGCTGATGATTTCATCTGCTACAAGCTGCTTCTTTGCCTCATACTCTTCTCTTGAGAGACCCTAGTACAGAAAATAGTAAATTTTATATTTTGAGATTTTATGCATAAACTAATCTGCAAATGAATAAAACAGAAGGCAAAAAAGAAAGGAATTTTTTTTTTTAAGTCATAGAAGCACTCAACATGAAAATTTTGAACTTTGTTTATTCAGTATTCCCTACCTCCCAGTCCTCCATGGAAGAAGTTGTGAATATATGAAGGATATGACGACCTTCAGGAGCCAATGATGAATCAAGAACAGTTGGTATACTTAAAAAGATACTTCCATATGGCTCCTCCAATTTGGACCAGTTGCTCTACAGAGGTGCCATTGCAATGCATAAAGTTACTTATTCATTTTAAGGAACAAAGGCTATTAAGAAATATAAGTTGAGCAAACTTCCAACTACCTCGAGCACAAAATGGTGACAGTCTGTATCAGGTGGTAAAATCTCAGCTTTAACCCCCATGTGAATTGAAAGAAAGGATGGAGCTTTAACATAAACTTTCTGGAAGTTCTCTTCTTCTTTTGGAAGTGGAACACCCTTCAGCAACTTTCCTACAGTGTAACATTATGCAATTAGGGATTAACTAAGAACTAATGAAGGCAGAGGAACATACACAGAGATTATAATTGAAATATTAACAAAAAAATCTTATAAAAATTCTTATTTGGAACCAACCAAAGGTATCCCATCTGGTAGCATTTGATATTATGGTTTTGGCAAAGAACTCTCTGCCATCTGAAAGCCTCACACCAACCTGCAAAAAGCATAGTACAGTTCTTGAGGAAAAAATGCTTCTTTCTGAAATATGTCATCACTGTTTTTATTCTGATGTCTCACTTACAGCTTTGCCCTGCTCAACTATAATACTGGTGACATTTGCTTTGTAAAATATCTCACTACCCTGATCAATGAGACCTTTTGCTAAGGACTTTGCAATCCCACCAACACCCCCAAGAGGGTAGTTAATCCCACCAAAGTGTCTGTCACATAGAACCTGGAGGAAAAAAAGGAGTCAAGCCATGCAGGAAATGGAGAGCAAGAGAAGCAGAGCTGAACTACACAACTGGACACTATACTTGACATTACATTAGTGTTTTCAATGTTTTGACTGGTAACATGAATTTCTAATTCAAACAGTGTTAGCTGTCACCCCTACACTTCTCATGGGTTTCATATGTTGAGTCCCTGTAAAATTGGCAAATTTTGGTTTTAGTCCTTAAAAATAAAAAAAAAGTTGTTGGTTTTGGTCCTTATAAATTTTTAATATTTTGAACATGGTGCCTATTGCTATTTAGTAATAATGAAGCATGCATCTAGACATGCCATGTTGAAGTGGTCATTTACATAGCATGTTAACTGTTGAGATGTGTGTCATGTCATCACTAAATAATAATAGGGACTACTTTCCAAAACAATAAATTTATGAGGACAGAATCCAACAAAAAAAAATTAAAGGACTTAAACCAAAATTTTCTATATTTATAAGGACTAAGGACTAGAAACATATTTAATGCTTTCCTCATTTTAGAATCAGTTATTAGAAGAAAAAAAAACATGTAAAAAACGTGACAGATACTAAATGAAGGATGACATTTACATCTTACAATTTACATGTTTATCATTTTAAATAAAAAAATACTAAAATATTTGTAAAGTTATTAGGACTAAGCAATCAATGTTGGATAAAATTCATACTAGTTCCATTTTTTCCTATTTAATCCCCCATCCATCGCAACCAGAAGCAATGAATGCATGCCTGAATCCCCCTCTCAGAAAATTTCAGAAATGCAATAATTAAATGAACTGAAAGAATGAAAAAGATAAATGAAGAGATTACCATGGCGGCATTGATCATTGGTGTCTGCAAAGCATTGACTGTGCTCACTATAAAACACTGCAATAACACATTTTACCAATCATGCACCAATAATTGAATAATTAATCAATGTGTAAATCAATGGTGCTATCTCACTTGAAAATAGTTTTTAGAAAAAGATACAAATCATGTGGCACTTTTTATTTTGGTCTCAATTTCTACAATGGGACCCACAACAAGTGTTTTCAACCTCTTTTATGAGATCCACTAGAATTGATTCCTCTCTTATTTAGTCACCCCTAGTCATTCTTAACACATTCCAGAATAACTCTTCATTACACATTTACCTTAATAAATTCTTGAAACTTCTAACAGAATCAAACAAGTTGTTACATCTACCTCTGCATCTATGAAAGACAACAACTGTGGATCTTGAATGTACTTCTGAGCTATGGCTCCAGCATTTTGAGGCAAATAATAGGCTGCCAAAAATGTCGTCAGAAAGGCTAATGGACAAAACATGAAAACATCGATAAAAAGCTCAGATATGGAGGGATGTGCAGATGGTGGTCAATGGCAATCCTTATAAGTAGTGCCCTGTTATTAGCCATGCCGTGCTTATTGGTTAATTAGAGACTGTCTATAACATCAATGTTGTACAAAAAAAATATACCAAGAATGATCATGATTAATCACATCCTTTTCTCTATTCTTCTAGACAAAGCAAAAGGTAAGCCGATGCTCACATTGATTGAAATCTTCATTTCAAAGGTTTTCATAAATCAACTATCACAACTTGGTATTGCAATAAATTGATGCATTTCAAAGATTTAAGCCAATTAATCACAAATTCAGAGACCCCTTAGGAGATCAAAACAGGTTTGCTAAATGTTTGTTAGATCCAAATTCTTCACATGGCCAAAAGTAGACTATGTACATCAGATGTAATTCTCCAGGTCTAGTGTATCCTTATTCAGGAAGATAAAAAAATTAATTGTATGAGGAATTTTCATTGGCATCGCTAACTCAAATCTTGCCCTGATATTCATGGTTAGGGTAAAATTTGTTGAGACAAATATGCTGCATTTAAGAAGAAAACTGCAAATAACATATACTTTAGTGATGTATTTATTCCCTTTCACGCCCTTTGATTCTCCTCAACATTTCTTTCAATATCATACATTAATCTAACTGCTAAAACATAACTCTTCCCAATCAATAAAAATGCTGAAAAGATGAGCTAAGTGGAACTGAAAAACAATATCAGCTTTGGAATTGAAGTTTAGAGTTTTACTTCTAAAATAAACAAGATGAAAGTACCTAGTGTCAAGCATTCAAGTGGCTTCTGAAAAAACTGTCCAAAAAGGTAGAGTGGCTCTTCTAGTGACTTCAGCTCCAATGAATTCAGGGCATTGAAAATCTAGTCATAACACACAGAAGCTCTTAAAAAAATGATTTACAAGGAGAGGCAAAAATGGCTTAAGGGGGCTGCAGTCACCCCAATTAAGACAAACCTTCCAGCATTCACCGTAGAACTTGAGGATACCCTCCTTTTCATGGGGAAAGTAACTGGTTAGTTCTTCAATGAATTTATCATATTCTTTATGCACTCGAACAGAAAGGTTATTCGGTAGATGGAAGTGAACAGTTGTTGGATCAGGCACCACTTGCATCTGACAACCAACTGCTTCCAACGCTTGTGTTATCAAATTGAGATTACCCTACACAAATTTAACTCACATGATCCTAGGAAGCATACAATTCAACATTAAGAATAATTAGTAGTACCCAAAGCTACTATTGGCTAAGGCATTATTCATAAATTAGCAAACTAGAGTTGTTTGCAGCGTAATTGATCAAAAACCAAGCTTTACATAAATCAACTTGTGGACTGTCACTGAAAAAACATCCACCTTTATGCTTTTGATTCCTGAATTTACATCTCATGCGGTCTTTCTTTTAAGACAAACTAATCAAAAGAGCAAACTATATGCAGCCAATTTGTTCATTGCCACAGGCTAAGCACACGCAGAACCACTGATAGTATCATAGAATAATGTTGTACTAATTAATATGCCCAAAAACAAAAACAAAAAGTGAGTGCATATCAACCAGGGAGAAACAGCAACTCCCTCTCACAAACAAAGCATCCACATCCCTTCATAATAACATTCAGCTCAGTGAACTCACCCCCAAATGTTCTACACCACCATCCATATCTCATCACATCTATAATGAAAAATGATAACACAAAAAGAATCACATGCACATGCACCCAAAATAAATAAATAAACAACTGACCTTATCACTGAAACCAAACATGACAGAAGAGCCCACATCAAAAGTATACCCATCTCTCTTGTAAAACCCAGAGCTTCCACCAGGAATCACATACTTCTCCAAAACCAAAACTCTGGCACCCTTCACTGCCAGCTGTGTCCCTGCAACCAACCCTCCAATCCCAGACCCTATAACAATTGCATCAAACTCTTCACCCTTACCCTTCACTCCCCTCTCCACCACTTCTTCTACTCCCAGCGTTGACTTTGACCGCACCGCCAACACCTCTTTTTTTCTGCGAGTATTGGAGCAAATCCCAGATGGCAATTCACTCCCTCCATGGTTTCCAAAGGCTAAAAATTGAAGCTTTGGCTGAAGGTTCGGACTTTGAGAAGCAGCCTGTGTTGGGAAATGATGGGGAGTGTGGGAAAAGGTGTGTTCAGAAAGGGAGAGAAAAGGGGAATTGAGCATGGTTATGTTTTGGTGGAGGTGTGACAAATTGGCACTGGCATGGAGGGGTTGGGTAGTTTGTAATGGTGTTGGTGGTGTGTGGATTCCACTCACTTGTGAAATAGATTCCTGCCGGAGAGAAAGACAGATAATGTTGTTTGTTGCTCCAAACCGGCAAATTATTAAATTTAATAAATTCAAAATCAGAAAAAAAAAATCATTTAATTTAATTTAATAAGTGAATGTACATATTTATTATATATTATGATTATTTATATTTTTCCTTAGTAGTTAATACAATTAAACCGCTCGGTTAGAATTTGTTTAGTAGAAGAAAAATAGTTGTGTTCAAAAATCATAATTTTTAATAATTACGAATTTTAAGAATAATGATTCTAAAAATAATTAAAATAAAAATATTTTGTCATTAATTTTTTTAAAAATATTGTCTAGAGGAGTAAGAGAATTGAAACCATAGGCTACCTCAAAAGGGGAATAGGAAGTAGTTGAATTCACTACCCTATTA